>CM060393.1:171657008-171876985 GCA_030545235.1 Helianthus tuberosus | reverse complement strand
ACATCGGAGGAGAGATGGAACTTAAATGGGTATTTAAGGTGGAACTCTCCATCATTATTGTTTCATGGGAGCACTCACTAGTGTACTCGCGAAGAGTGCGGAGCACCCTAACTCGCACTCGCACTCGCACACGCTCGCGGGCGCGCGTGGCGTGGGCGATGAGGCACTTTGATGGCGCACTTTGCACTTCGCACGCTCGCATCGCCGCGAGCCGCTTGAGAGCCGCCTTTGTATTTTTGACCACGTGCGCGTGGTGGATCTAATAGGCTGCAGGGACCTAGTGGAGTGCAGGTTCGAAGCGCGTGACGTGGCAGTCCGCGCGCGGGTATACGTGGCACGAAGACGCGCGGTTGCGCATGGTGCATGGTCTGGAGGTGTCGTGCGCGGCGCACCAAAGTGAGCCAAAACGGCGCGACTGTGTGGCGTGCTCGTAGAGGCTCACAGGTGACGTGGCGCATACGCGCATGGACCTGAGTCAGTGAGGCGCACGCGCGCATGGGTGTGAGCCAAGAGGACGCACCGCGCATGGCGTGCACACCTGGGCGCGCGCACACCAGTGTGGCCTGCGCGCGCGCACGCGTAGAAGCTTCCAGCATTGAATGACAGTGCAGTTTCAGTCCAGCTTCGTAACTGACGAGTTAATAAGCTTTGACTGAGAATTAAATGACGTATTAAATTACATTGAAGACGTTTAATGCAATTTAAACCTCTCTTTAATTCGTTTTTGACTGTTTCGACTTAGGAGCTGTATAAATACAGCTCCATACCCACTGCAGAAAATCACCAGCAACACAACAGCATACACCACTTCTCTCTAGAATTTCCTGATCTCTTTCTTGCAGCTTCCAAGGTAACCTTCGGGTTGTTGGCTAACTCCGGCAGTACGCTGCTTAGGTTGTTGTACCCTGAGAAACAAAACGAGTACTCTTGGGAGACTCGGAATTTGTTTTAAGGGAAGCGTGTGGACACGTGCCTCAGCCATTCTTCTTCTACCCCATTCTTGTATTTTGGTTTTAATTCAGTTGTAATCGTATTGTAATTTTGCTTTCTTTTATTTCTGAATTGTAATAGTTTAATAAATTTGTTTATTTTATTTTATTACGCGAACGGTTCCTACAATCTTAAAACAAATTTTTTAAAACCGTTCGTAAGATCAAAACCATTCTGTTTGTGATTCAAACCAGTTTTGTTTTCACTCAGTTTGTGTTTTAAAAACAGATTTTTTTTAGTTTTCATCTTCAAAGGAGCGACTTTGGTTGAAAACTTTTGTGATTACTTTCAGACTGTCCTAAAAAGTGCTAAAACTTTCTGATTTGGTCTTCAAAGTTGGACTTAGAAGCCAATTAGTAAGTTCTAAAAATTATAAATTTTCTGTTTTTGGTCTTCAAAGTTGGACTTAGAAGCCGAAACAGTAAATTGTGGTAAAATTAAAATTTAGTAGTTATCCTTCTGGTTTGTGCGTAAATCAGAATTTTTTTGACTAAAAATTTTAATTTTAATTTTTTCAGCATGTCGAACGAAAATGTCAACGTTAACAACACCACCAATGTTGTGACGGGAACCCCCTTTAACGCCACCACTGTGGGAGCGACCACAGTGGCCAATCACGCTGAACGACCCGAGAAGTTCTCGGGTCTATACTTCAAAAGGTGGCAGCAGAAGATGTTCTTCTACCTGACCACCATGAACCTTGCGAGGTTCTTAACAGAATCCGCTCCCCAACCTGCGGAAGGGGAGACCAGCGCTCAGGCTCTGAGCGCGGTAGAGGCTTGGAAGCACTCGGATTTCATATGTCGAGGCTATGTACTCAACGGTCTCTCGGATGCATTGTATAATGTGTACTATAATATCAAGACTTCCAAAGAATTATGGGAGTCCTTGGAGAAAAAGTACAAAACGGAGGATGCGGGAACAAAGAAATTTGTTGTCGCCCGTTTCTTGGACTTCAAAATGGTTGATAACAAGACTGTTATGAACCAAGTCCAAGAGTTGCAAATTATACTACATGACATCCATGCGGAGGGAATGGTACTTAGCGAGACATTCCAAGTGGCTGCGATGATTGAAAAGTTACCTCCTGGTTGGGTGGATTTTAAGAATTATCTTAAACACAAACGAAAGGAGATGACTTTAGAGGACCTTATTGTTCGTCTTCGGATTGAAGAGGGCAATAGAATTGCCCTAAAAGGCAGCCAGGCGCAAACTTCTGCTAGCGCAAATGTGGTTGAGCTTGGGCAATCCTCTAAGGGCGCGAAGGGTAAGGGGAAAAAGGACAAAGAGAAAGCAAAGGCTAGCAAACTTGGACCGAAGAAAGGGGTTGTGAAAAAGAAACCTCCAACGTTCCAAGGGACTTGTTACAACTGTGACGAGCCGGGGCATCGGGCTAACCAATGCAAGAAACCAAAGCGTGAGCGCGCGCACATGGTGGATGAAGATGGAATGCCTTTGGTGGCAATGATTTCCGACAAAACCGCAATGTTGGATGAGGTCAATGCTGTGACCAACACTCCAAAAGGGTGGTGGATTGATACGGGAGCGACCCGTCATGTGTGCCCAGACATGAGCCTCTTTACCACCTTCAAGGAGCTTGCGGGAGATGAGAAGCTGTACATGGGAAATGCAGCCACCGCGGACATCAAGGGTGAAGGAACGGTGATTTTGAAGTGGACTTCAGGGAAGGAGCTCACTTTAAGCAACGTGTTATATGTCCCAGACTTGCGCAAGAGCCTAGTCTCGGGTTGGTTGCTTAATAAGTTTGGATTTCGTTTAGTTTTTTAGAGCGATCAATTTGTACTAACTAAACGAGGAATGTATGTAGGCAAGGGCTACGCCCAAAATGGTATGTTCAAATTAAATGTAATGGCTGTGAAAAAGAACATGAATAAAATTGCTACTACTTCTACTTATATGCTTGAGTTTTCTGATTCGAATAAATGGCATGGTAGATTAGGTCACGTAAATTTTAATTCAATACGCCGTTTAATCAATTTAAATTGTATACCAACATTCCATATTGATTCACACTATAAATGTGAAACATGCGTTGAATCCAAACTTACAAGAACATCATCGAAATCGGTTGAACGAATAACCGAACCCCTTGATTTAATTCACACTGATATTTGTGATTTAAAAGCGGTACCCACAAGAGGTGGAAATAAGTACTTCATCACGTTTATTGATGATAGTACTAAATATTGCTATGTATATTTACTAAAAAGTAAAGATGAAGCAATAAGTAAATTTATCTTGTATAAAAATGAAGTTGAGAATCAACTTCAAAAGAAGATAAAAGCTTTGTGAAGCGACCGAGGAGGCGAATATGTTGCACCTTTTGCCGATTTATGCGCAAAAAGTGGCATTGTACATGAGTGTACACCTCCTTATTCTCCACAATCAAATGGCGTGGCGGAACGAAAGAACCGCACATTGAAAGAAATGATGAACGCCATGTTGATAAGTTCTGGGGTGAGCCAGGAAATGTGGGGGGAAGCCATTCTCTCGGCTAATTATCTTTTGAACAAGATACCACTTAAAAAGAGAGACGAAACTCCATATGAGTTATGGAAAAGGAAGAAGCCTTCATACAAATACTTGAAAGTGTGGGGGTGCCTAGCAAAGGTGATTGTACCACCTCCTAAGGCTCTTAGGATAGGACCCAAAACTGTTGATTGCATATTTATTGGGTATGCGCATCAAAGTAGTGCACATCGCTTTCTTGTACACGAGTCCAAGAATCCTGATGTACACGTAAACACTATCATGGAGGTGAATCCTAACGTTGTGTCTTACTTTGAAAATGTGTTTCCTTTGAGAAGACAAACACATACAACGTCATATACACCTACTTTTGAAGTAGGTGAAAGCTCATCTAGACCAGTTGATGAGGTAGTTCATGATAAGACACATGAACAACCTGAGGTTGAAGAAAGTGACCGTAGGCGAAGCAAAAGGCCAAGGGTTGAAAAATCCTTCGGTCCAGACATCGTTAGCTATATGGTTGAGAGCGAGCCTAATACATATCGCGAAGCGGTTTCTTCTTCAGAAGGACCTCAATGGAAAGAAGCAATAAGAAATGAAATAGATTCTATATTGCAAAATCATACTTGGGAGTTAGTAGATCTTCCACCTGGTTGCAAACCACTTGGATATCGTTGGATATTCAAAAGGAAGATGAAAACTGATGGAAGTATTGATAAGAGTAAATTGCCATTTTAGTCCCTGAGTTTTGTCCAAATTTGCCACTTTGATCCAAATAGTTTTTTTTGGGCCTCTGGGTCCCTGACTTTTACATTTTGTTGCCATTTTGATCATTTTGTCTAACTCCATCCAAAAACCCAGTTTGTACTTAATCACTAATGTTTTCAGTTGCCATTTTGATCCAATTCCAAAAAATCAAAAAAATTCCAAAAAATTCAAAAAAATCTAAAAATCAAAAAAATTCTAAAAAATCATAAAAATTCTACAAAATTCAAAAAAATCTAAAAATCAAAAAAATTCTAAAAAATCATAAAAATTCTAAAAAATCCAAAAATCATTAAATGTTTCGGCACGGTTCGATACGGTACGGGTTCGAAACGGTTCGCGTCGAAACGGTACGGTTCGAAACGGTTCGCGTCGAAACGGTTCGGTTCGATACGGTACGGGTCGAAACGGTTCGGTTCGAAACGGTTCGCGTCGAAACGGTACGCGTCGAAACGGTACGGATCGAAACGCTTCGCGTCGAAACGGTTCGGCTCGAAACGGTTCGGGTTCGAAACGGTACGGGTCGAAACGGTTCGTGTCGAAACGGTTCGGCTCGAAACGGTTCGCGTCGAAACGGTACGGTTCGAAACGGTACGGGTCGAAACGCTTCGCGTCGAAACGGTTCGGCTCGACACGGTTCGGGTTCGAAACGGTACGGGTCGAAACGGTTCGTGTCGAAACGGTTCGGCTCGAAACGGTTCGCGTCGAAACGGTACGGTTCGAAACGGTACGGGTCGAAACGCTTCGCGTCGAAACGGTTCGCGTCGAAACGGTTCGGCTCGAAACGGTTCGGGTTCGAAACGGTACGGGTCGAAACGGTTCGGCTCGAAACGGTTCGCGTCGAAACGGTTCGGTTCGATACGGTACGGGTCGAAACGGTTAGGTTCGAAACACTTCGCGTCGAAACGGTTCGGGTTCGAAACAGTACGGTTCGATACGGTACGGGTCGAAACGGTTCGGTTCGAAACGGTTCGAGTCGAAATGGTTCGGTTCGATACGGTACGGGTCGAAACGGTTCGGTTCGATACGGTACGGGTCGAAACGGTTCGGTTCGAAACGGTTCGCGTCGAAACGGTACGGTTCGAAACGGTACGGGTCGAAACGGTTCGTGCTGAAACATTTAATGATTTTTGGATTTTTTTGAATTTTTATGATTTTTTAGAATTTTTTTGATTTTTAGATTTTTTTGAATTTTTTAGAATTTTTATGATTTTTTTTGGAATTTTTTTGATTTTTTGGAATTGGATCAAAATGGCAACTGAAAACATTTTTTAAGGAAATCCCCAAAAT
This sequence comes from Helianthus tuberosus, assembly GCA_030545235.1. Lineage (NCBI taxonomy): Eukaryota > Viridiplantae > Streptophyta > Magnoliopsida > Asterales > Asteraceae > Helianthus > Helianthus tuberosus. The sequence goes on along the minus strand of CM060393.1, from coordinate 171,871,450 downwards.
ACCCTTGTTACAAACTGGGTTTTTGGATGGAGTTAGACAAAATGATCAAAATGGCAACAAAATGTAAAAGTCAGGGACCCAGAGGCACAAAAAAAACTATTTGGATCAAAGTGGCAAATTTGGACAAAACTCAGGGACTAAAATTGCAATTTACTCTATTGATAAATACAAGGCTAGGTTGGTGATTAAAGGATTTAGACAAAAGGAAGGTCTAGATTACTTTGATACCTACTCGTCTGTGACGCGCATAACCTCAATTAGATTGGTTCTTGCTATAGCGGCTTTAAGAAATTTGGAAGTTCACCAAATGGATGTTAAAACCGCATTTCTAAATGGCGATTTAGAAGAAGAGATTTACATGAAGCAACCTGAAGGTTTCTCTGCCCCAGGTCAAGAGGGTAAAGTATGTAAACTCGTCAAATCTTTGTATGGTTTGAAGCAAGCACCAAAACAATGGCACCAAAATTTTGATCATGTCATGATTGACAATGGTTTCAAAATAAATGAGTGCGAAAAATGTGTTTATTTCAAAGACACAAATGAAGGTTATGTAATTTTATGCCTTTATGTAGATGATATGCTTATCATTGGGAGTATTGATAAAATTATCAAAGCTACTAAAAGCATGTTAAAAGCGAGATTTGACATGAAAGACATGGGTTTAGCGGATGTGATTCTTGGAGTAAAGATCATAAGAACCCAAGAAGGTCTTGTGTTAAGTCAATCTCACTATGTGGATAAAATTCTTGAAAAATTCAACTCGGAAGATAAGAGTGTAGCTCGAACTCCAGTTGATACCTCTCAACATCTCAAGAAAAATAAAGGAGATGGAGTTGATCAGTTAGAGTATTCAAGAATTATTGGCAGTTTCATGTATCTAATGACATGTACTAGACCCGACTTGGCATACGCGGTGAGTAGGCTAAGTAGATACACCAGCAATCCGTGCGCGGATCATTGGAAGGCTATCACGAGGGTGCTTAGATACATAAGATACACAAGAGATTATGGACTGCATTATACCCGACAACCAGCAGTGATCGAAGGATACACTGATGCAAACTGGATATCGGATAATAAATATTCCAAATCAACAAGTGGTTACGTGTTTACACTTGGAGGAGCTGCTATTGCTTGGAAGTCTTCTAAGCAAACGGTCATAGCAAGATCCACAATGGAATCCGAATTTATCGCCTTGGATAAGTCAGGCGAGGAGGCGGAATGGCTACGTCAATTCGTGGAAGATATTCCAAGATGGCCAAAGCCTTTGCCAGCCATATGTGTACATTGTGATAGCCAATCAGCGATTGGTAGAGCTCAAAGCTTGATGTACAATGGCAGATCAAGGCATATGCGACGTAGACATAACACGATACGACAACTACTCTCAACGGGTGTTATCACAATTGATTATGTGAGATCAACGGATAACATTGCGGATCCGTTAACAAAAGGCTTAAGCAGAGAGTTAGTAGAAACGTCGTCAAGAGGAATGGGACTAAAGCCCGTGATAAATGGGAATATGAGGGAAACCTAACTTAGTTGACTGGAGATCCCAAGATCTAAGTTCAATAGGACAACTTAATCATATTACCAAATGGAGTCATTGTGGGGGAGTACCCCAAACTAAATAAAAGGGAGTTACATATACTTCCTAGTCCATTCCAATCAGTGACATTGAAGTGAGGCTAAGCATATTAAGGTTAACGATTACGGGAAATCAAATAACCATGATGCTTTTAATGATTCAGAGGAATCACCTATGTTAGAGAGAAGTAGGGTCGCTTCAAATGGATTTGTGGGGTGCGCAAATCCTAGAGCTCTCGCAGAACCAGGCTAGTGTTCCAGGACCATAATAGGACACGACAATGAGGAGTTGGCCAAACCAGGGATAGTATTGTGTGAAGTGTATTGTCGTTTACACAAATGGGGGTATGTTCAAGGACATCGCGTCTACACACCGCTAGTAAGCTAAGTGCGCTTCACAAAAGAGGGTTCAAAGGTGACAACCTACCTATCTTGCAATACTCAACTGTCGAAGTTTATCGTTGGAAAGTGTAAGGAAAAAATCCATTTCCATACATGTGGGGGATTGTTGGAAATTTGATGAAAATAGCATTTTTCATGTGGGGGATTGTTGGAAAAATAGGTGAAAATAACATTTTTCACAAATATAGGAAAATGATTTTTTCCTATTTTGGACTAGAAATAAATATTATAAAATGAGCGGGTTTTATATATTTATTTGTGGGTTTGTGTTCTATGTTGGGAGAGCTTCGCAACGAACTAAACCACGTCCAAAACGGAGCTAAGATGAATGAGATATCGATGCTCAAAGTTGGGTGTTTGGAACATTCAATGCTGAAACTAAATGGAAAGTAGCACCTTGTCCCACATCGGAGGATAGATGGAACTTAAATGGGTATTTAAGGTGGAACTCTCCATCCTTATTGTTTCATGGGAGCACTCACTAGTGTACTCGCGAAGGGTGCGGAGCACCCTAACTCGCACTCGCACACACTCGCGCGCGCGCGTGGCGTGGGCGATGAGGCGCAATGTGGCGCTTTGATGGCGCACTTTGCACTTCGCACGCTCGCATCGCCGCGAGCCGCTTGAGAGCCGCCTTTGTATTTTTCACCACGTGCGCGTGGTGGATCTAATAGGCTGCAGGGACCAAGTGGAGTGCAGGTTCGAAGCGCGGGTATACGTGGCACGAAGGCGCGCGGTTGCGCATGGTGCATGGTCTGGAGGTGTCGTGCGCGGCGCACCAAAGTGAGCCAAAACGGCGCGACTGTGTGGCGTGCTCGTAGAGGCTCACATGTGACGTGGCGCACACGCGCATGGACCTGAGTCAGTGAGGCGCACGCGCGCATGGGTGTGAGCCAAGAGGACGCACCGCGCATGGCGTGCACACCTGGGCGCGCACGCACCAGTGTGGCCTGCGCGCGCGCACGCGTAGAAGCTTCCAGCATTGAATGACAGTGCAGTTTCAGTCCAGCTTCGTAACTGACGAGTTAATAAGCTTTGACTGAGAATTAAATGACGTATTAAATTGCATTGAAGACGTTTAATGCAATTTAAACCTCTCTTTAATTCGTTTTTGACTGTTTCGACTTAGGAGCTGTATAAATACAGCTCCATACCCACTGCAGAAAATCACCAGCAACACAACAGCATACACCACTTCTCTCTAGAATTTCCTGATCTCTTTCTTGCAGCTTCCAAGGTAACCTTTGGGTTGTTGGCTAACTCCGACAGTACGCTGCTTAGGCTGTTGTACCCTGGGAAACAAAACGAGTACTCTTGGGAGACTCGGAATTTGTTTTAAGGGAAGCGTGTGGACACGTGCCTCAGCCATTCTTCTTCTACCCCATTCTTGTATTTTGGTTTTATTTCAGTTGTAATCGTATTGTAATTTTGCTTTCTTTTATTTCTGAATTGTAATAGTTTAATAAAATTTGTTTATTTTATTTTATTACGCGAACGGTTCCTACAAGTTTATTAAGTGTAAGGGGTGTTTCCTTCAACCAGTTTAGGAGCAGGGGATTCACCAATAGCTTCCCAGACTTTGTTAGAATCGAAGCTATTTGGGGCTTTTGTGAGGGACACATAACACCAATCAAAGCTCTAGAATATGGGTTCTGGGAAATGGTATTGTTATCTCATATCTCCATTTCATCCTCCTGATTATGAGAGGGATTTTCAACACCCAACTTAGGGATACGTGCAGCCAGCAGGTGCCAAATGGCGATTTTCACCTTGCAAACCAGGGGATGGTGGTAGTTGTTGGATGAGGCAGGGGTGACGACGGCGTGGTGGTTGTGGGGTGAGGCATGGGCTGAGGCGTGGTGGTTATGGGGTGAGGCTGGGGCTGTAGTGGTGGTGCTTTTGGGATGAAGATGGAGCAACGGTGGTTGTGGTTATGGGGTGATGAATGGGCCCCAAATGGTTTTTATAATATAATAATTTATATTCTTTTTTTATCTTCAGGGGTAAATAAGTAATTTCACACAAGATTACCCTCATGTGACATGCACATGGGGTGTGTTAACTGAGAAATCTAACTGATGTTAGGGCAAAGGACCAAGAGAGTTCATTTTTTGCAAGTATGGGGACCACGCATGTAATTAGTAAACCACTAGGACCAAGTTTGCAATTTTTGCAAACCACAGGGACCAACCAAGCATTTAACTCGTATTATTACACATGTGTACTACAATTTTTTTATTTTTTTTTGAAAAAAAGTTTTTTTTCATATATAAAAACCAGCGATTTTTATAAAAAAATTGAAAAAAAAATTTGTGTGTTTTTAGCCTTTTTTTAATTAGTTTTCGAGTTTTCACAATAAAAGTGGTTTTCATTTGAAACATCTCTTTTATATATATATATATATATATATATATATATATAAGGATAGGTTCATTTGTTAACAACCTCCTTGATTATGAACTGTGTGAACTAATCCTAGCTCTTGATTTTTCAATACACAAATTTAAATTAATTGCCAAGATTTGTTCACTAAGTTCACAAATACACTAAGGTAAATATACTAAGGTTCACTCTAGAACCCTACCCAATATATATATATATATATATATATATATATATATATATATAGGGTTGAGTTCATTTCAGAACTCTAAATAACTATAGAACTTTCAGAACTCCTAATAAACAATCATTTTATATATAAGTTTTTGTATTTAAGATCTTTTTATCATCTATTATATGTATTTCTTTGATTACATACATGTTAAAAGTAGTTTACATATGTTTAATTGCCAAAATTATATATATGTGTCATAACTAATTACATATATGTAAAAAACTAGTTTACATATGTGTAATTATAAAATTACACATAAAAAATGATAAAATTTCTCTTAACATGTATTTAATCATAAAAATACACATAATAAATGATAAAATTATCCTAAACATAAAAATATATAAATAAAAAGATTGTTTATTAGGAGTTCTGCGAGTTCTGTAAATATTTATGGTTCTGAAATGATCCTGGCCCTATATATATAAAGGGTAAGGTTCATGCGAGAACCACCTTTATTGCGTGAACCGCGAGAACCAATGTGAACACAAACTAAAATAGCTAAAAAAAATCCTAAAAAAAGCTAACCCCCCCCCCCCCCCCAAAAAAACCTAACCCCCCCCCCCAAGCTAAATGCTAAAAACCAAAACGCTACAACTTGCGTTAGGTTGTATATGTGTTTATCTTTTCAACATGTGAGTATTCGTGACTCTTTTTTGTTTTACGTTTTGGGTGTATCATGTATTACAAATTCAAACACTTTTATTCAATCATGTGAATTCATTCATGCCTATGTATTTAGTTATGTTATGTGTTAGACGTATTCAACCATTTGTGATATTCAACCACTGATTCATTCTTTGATCATTAACAACTAGCCTAAGGTAGTAGATAATAGCGTTATTAGATTGACCACCCGCCTAAAGGCATTTGAGCATTGAAACCAGTTATTGTATCATAGGTTTGATCAATGCAACATTCGTTTATTCATTTATGCTTAACTTATATCATGGACTTACATTCGCTATTTTTATTCATATATTATACATACTTTAAACCTATGTTTACTTACCATCGTTTTAGTTGACCCTTTATTTTTCGGGTTTTTTTTTACATATTTCCACGTCCTAAGCTGGCTTATTATATATTTCTGTAAACAAAAAATTCAATTACATATTTCACAATTTTTTTGAAAGATTACTGAATTACCCTTCTAAAAACTCATCAGTTCGTTTACTCTATAGTGAATTACTCTATAATCACGATGCAACCAAACCCAAACCCTACACACCATAGGAAGATGTCGTTATTTACATGAAAATATGTCGTTATTTAATTGGGTAACATCCCTGGGAAGAAAGTATTAAATATATTTTTTTGTATATTTATTATGTATATTATATAAAAACAAAAAATTAGTTTAGGGGAGTGGGGGTGGTCACTAGTGATAGAATTTCATCACTCACAAGCACCCAATCAAGTTCCGCCATGTCATCAACCATTTTTCCATCACTTACAACCTTTTTTAGTGGCATTGGTCATCACTCACAACACCCACAATAAACCCTCACACCCCCTCACATGTTCCATCACTAAAATCCCATAACGCGTTGAAAACATCACTGACTCTTGCCATCACGCGTTGAAAACATCAGTGGCGGTGGTCTTCACAATTTTTCCACGTGTTATTTTGGCTATCACGATGGAATAACGCATCCACCCCAGTGCCCTTATTTAATACACTTTTTCATTCGTGGCATGTGCCCTATGCCCCTATAGAATATATTTACTAGAAACTTTATACTAAAGTTTAAAATATGATATAAATAAATTTACTTACTGATATATAATCTGAATAACTTTATTTATTTATAACTAGAGGATAACCCGCCGCGGTGCGACGGGTATTTCATTTCTGTTAGGTAGCTAATGTTTGGTACAAATATAAGTAGAATTCAAACTATTTGCATTTGCCTATCTATGTGATGGAGAGGTAGTCCCTGTAACCTACAATGTAACAAAGGTGTAAACCCCTAAACAAATCGGCCTCACTAAATCTAACCAATTCATAAGTATTTTAAACTTATAATATGCAACTATGTGAAACTGCGATATGTAATGCAGGGGGTAAGGAACCATCATAAAAGCTTTTAATGACTGCGACAATGATCACTTAAGTGTCATTTAGTCGACTCACCGCGCGCAGGCCGCACCCATAACCGAACTAATTGCATTCATGAATACATTAGCAAAACCTATTCCAAACAGGCTTCTTGCACGCATCAACCTGGCCTCTGTCCCCAAATCTTCAACAAAAGTCACCTCCACCACCATGTTAGACGTCGGACCGATCCGAATAATCGTCACCACTTCATCCTATTTGTAAAGTCATCGAGACTCTTAATGGCAGAATCTATATCATTTCCACTCTTTTCAAATGCTTTTTCCATAAGCTAAAAACACGAATTAGAAGAAACTTTAACATTGAATAAGAGTAAAATTCGACACTAAGCTTGACATAACAAAATGTAATTAGTAACAGATTCACACATAACATTAAACCGATTCAGATCAGATGACACACAGTCTTAGACAATGTAAATGCCATCTATACACACCCAAATCATCACCACAAACAAATGATTATACAACTTTGTAGATCTTCAAAAAGATACATTCTGTGTCAAGTAAAACCATTTAAGTATTTATATTACCAATGTATTTGGTAATCCAGTTCAAAATAGTTATAATTTAATTATCAACCACCATTTTCAACCCAATTATTCGTTCCTTGAAAATTCCCAACTGAGAGTGTATAAATATGTTTATGAAAGTTAATTATATGAATAAATAAAAACCCAATTTATGTTAGTAAGTGATATTTAACTCACAAATCTGTTGTGCAATCAACATTCACCAAAAACATAAATCAAGACGAAAACAAACAACATAAGCAACAATGACGGTTGGAAACAAACCTGATTGTGGTCACATGAATCTTGCTGAAACAGTAACAGATCTGATTTGACACAATCAACACAAAATCTGGTTTGAAAATACGACACAATTAACATACATACTAAACAAAAAATGAAACATCATACTTGAATCTGGTGACGGGACTATCACGGATTCTATCTCACTGCGAATTACCTGACACGGCGACCATTCGGAACAACCGTCACCACTACACTCCGACACCAGCAACCACGTTGGCGACTCTGATGCTGTATTCTGACTCACCGCGAACAGCCTAACACACACCATGTCTAGGCTTCGTAACCCCTAAATTAGAGCATCGTCTTACCATGAATATAATGAGAGGTATTAGCAGTGGTGGGAATGGTTCCTACTTCTGATCGATCTTCATCTATCTAGACTTTTGTTTTTCGATACACCGATGTATTCGACCATAAGTAGGCTTTGCAACCCCCAAATCAGAGAATCATCTTGCCATGAATATCAAGTGGGTGAAGAGAGAATAAAGGTATTATCGGTGGTGATGAGCGGCATATGTAGGTTGAAGAAACCTGAAAACCTGAACTGTAGTTAACATCCTACGCTAATTGTTATATTGTATAATATCGAGCTTTAACTTTTGTAATCGCTGGTCTCATCTTTGTGTAATCGCTGGTCATTAGGGGCGTAACTTTTAAGAGGCAAGGGGTGCACCCGTCCTCGACAATATTTCGGTTAGTAGTGTAATTTTTCTGATTTATAATCCTAAATTTTTAAAATTATATAGATTTGCCCTCGTCAATTATTGGGCCTAAAAATTCCCTGGCCCTACGAAGTTTATTGTCCAAAAAAACTTATACATATTTTTGTATTGAGTTAAAAAAACGTAAAGAACGGTGCTATTAGTAATTTTTTATAATTGTTTTTAAACTTGAAGTGATTTTAAATAAAGTTTGAAACTAGTTTTTATATAAATGAAACTTGAGGGTTCATTTTTGTCGTAATTGAAAGATGTTTAAACAGAAAAAAACGAACAACACGTGAGGATAGAGGTGCCCCATTTGTGTCGTTCGGCTTTTACAGAAGAAAAAAAAAACGTTCTGTGTTCTCAGGGTTCTTTAAGACTTCAAATCTTCAATCATTTATACATATTTTCGCATCATTATAAATATTTTGGTCTTTTGTTTGTTAAACCATATTTAGTTTTTTATGTGTAAGAACGAGTCCTTTAAATGAAAGAAGATTATTTAGTTTTATTTAGAGTTATTAATGTTGACCCACCCGAATTGAATAGCTGACCCGTACATAAAACCCGAAGCATAGCAATAGGAAAATTTTTTTAGGTCCCATGATTTTCCGTACTCGCGGAACTTTTAGTCAAGCTCCGCCACTAGCTGGTCTCATGGTTTTATGGTAATCAATTTATGGTGACATGTCTATTTGAGTTTCTTATGGTTTTGTTTGTATTGTTTGAGAAGAGTAGCAAGTAGAAGAATTGGGGAAATACTACATGAATTGGGATATATGTTATTGATTGATGATATTAAAAAGGAGAAATATGTAAATATTCGTTTAATTAGTTAATTAAGGGTAAAATAGGTTTTCAGTATGAGTAATTTTAATGAAAATGAAAATGAGAAATATGTAATATATATAGGTTAGGGAGAAGAAATATGTAATATATAGGTTAGGGAGGGGAAATATGTAATTGAATTTAATGATTGGGTAAATATGTAATAATCCAACTTAGGACGGGGAAATATGTAAAAAAAAACCTTATTTTTATACATGATACAGGAAATGCAATTTGAGACTTTTAAAGCTTGATGATTCTCACATGACGCATTTGGACTTAGACTTATTAAACAAAACTTTATTTCATGTTATTTTATGTTTGAAAACTATTTGATTCTTGTATTTGACATCTAATTTGGTATGATTAATACATTAATTTTAATAGTACCATGAGTTCTGAACAATTTATACGTTCCGACGTATTTCGCTGTCTGTTAGAGTGTTACAGATTGGTATCAAAGTCATGGTTACAGGGATTTAGGTTATTAGACATGATGACCTAGACTATAACTTTAGGTGCCCAAACATGAGTTATCTCATGTATTGCATGTTTAATCTTCTATGTTCATGCTTGTGCTTTGCGATGCTATTTGATCATACTTCATGCTATATGTTCGTACATTATCTTATTTTTTATGTGTTTAAACTTTATTCATGGGACACACTTATGCTATCATTATATCTTGCATTTATTCTTTAGGCTTGATGCCTAGCCTCTAACTCTTATTATTGAATTTCGTTAAATATTTTTTTATTTTTGAGATTTCATTATTCAATTTATTTCGATTTTCAATTTCATCAAAGTTTAACAGTCCTCTAATTGATGGATATGTAGTAACCGGAAGGGTAAACATATGTATGCTAAGATTTCTGTCTAGGAAATCATTGTGTATAAATCCCAATCAACCGAGGGACCAGTTATGCTTTCCTGGAAATTTTTAGAGTGAGTGTTTTAACCTATTAGACCAAAGCATGTTATAAATATCACTTGAACTAAAATACCTTTGATAAATCAAGTGTTCATTTAAAAAAAAAACATAAGTACCACTCAATACTATTATTCTTTACAACCAACATGATTTATTTTATGATTTTATACCCTATCTCTAATTTAAACTCCATAATATTCTATGTTATTCTTGTGATTTATATCATTTATTCATTCACATATTACTTTTATGTTTTATTATTCTATTAATCCATCCATATCGTAAGTCTCACAACCTTTTGTATCTCATTTCTTGTAGCACGCCTTCTCTAAACCTTTTGTGAATCTAAGGGTCTGTTTGGTATTGGGGAATGGAATGGACAAAGGAATGGAATGGACGAGGGAATGGAATGGACAAAGGAATGCAATGGACGAGGGAATGCAATGGATCATTACCATTCCATGTCTTGTTTGGTTACCAAGTGAATGGACTAAATTATTATTGTGTATTGTTCGGTAGGCAAGAAAAACGGAGTAATAAAATTAGCGGTGAGTGGTGGTGATGGTCGGTGGTAGTGATTGTGGGTATAGGTGGCGGTGGTGGGTGTCGGCGGCGACGATGGGTGGTGGTGGCGGCAGCGAGTGGCGGTGCGGTGGTGACGACGAGTGGTGGTGGCGATAAGGTGGCCATTGGTGGTGGGTGGCAGCAAAGGTGGCGGTTGGTGGCGGCGGCGGCGGTTGGTGGTGGCGGTGGTGGTGGTGCGTCGACGATGGTGGTGGGTGGCGTTGGCGGTTGGTCGCAGCTGTGGGTGATAACGGTGGCGAGTGGGTGGCGGCGGCGGCGGTGGCTATCGGGGTGAGGTGGTGGCGGGTGGCGGCGAAGGTCGTGGGTTGTGGTGTTGTTGATGAATGGTGCAAGAGATGATGGAATGGAAAAAAAAACATGGGGGTGGAAGGAATGATTTTGAGGGAATGGAATGCCTTTTGGAATGGGTGATTTCATTCTATTGACCAACCAAACACTCTTTTCTTCATTCCCTCGTAATCACTCATTCCATTCCACCTCTCATTCCTACATACCAAACACTACCTAAATACTTTGACCAGCCAATACGTTCGATTTTTGAGTGGTTATTTCGTTTAAAAAATTCTTATAATACGTATGCTTTATAAATCTCATAATTCTTTGGGTATTCTCAATATATTTTCAATTCTTTTTGCAAATTCCTCATAGGATTCATCTCTTGTATCCTAAGTATCTCAAACCAATAAAAATTCTAAAATGTGATATTAAACAATTAGTTATTTAAACTTTATCTAATAAATTTAATTCGGTAAGTTTTATTTTAAAATCATTTTGTTCTTTACAAATGGATAACTAATAAATCATGTAGATCTTTAGCCTGTTTTATGTAAAGATCGAACACATTTTCTATATGAGAATTTTTGTTAAATTATGTTTTACAAACCAAAGACAGAACTTATAAACTATTTATCATTATCAAACTTATTTATCTATGTTAGTTAGATAAATTGACCTTTTCGTAACTCAAAATCATTCCACCAAACCCAACTCAGACTATATTACTCATTATTCAACATTGAATCACCTTTTCGTAACTCAAAATAACCTTTCCATCTATGAGAAGGATAAACATTTCAAATTCCTACAACGCAATCGTTGCCCTTTCAAAACCCTGTCCCTAACAACATTTTACTTTATAACCATGAACATAAGGTTCTGAGAATTTTGTCATGCTCATTATCATACTCGTGGAACTTCGTTATACTGTCAAACTTTATTTCCATGTCCGATTACATATGATTCTGATCTTTCCATAATCCTATATACCATCGATACCCTATTATATACGATTTCGATTCTTCTATGATTCTGTATGCGTACGATACCTGATTATATACAAATTCAGTTATTCTGTAAATTTGTATATTTTTGATACCTTATTTCACACGATTTCGATTTTGATATAGTTCCATATGCATTCGATACCATATTATGTATAACTCGATTAGTCCATAATTTAATCTATATTCGATATTAAATTATATTCGCATATGCTATGAATTTATATATCTTTGATTTTCAATAATACTATATAGATTCAATATTTAATTTTATACAATTTATTTATTTTCGAGTTTATGTTATCCCACGCATAACAAGATGAACTATGCGGACTATTTAGAAACCTTTATTATAAAATATGTATTTTGTCACACTACATAAGTTATAGTATGTAGTAACTAAATATGAATCACTTATTAAACTAATATTAATTGTAGGCATTTTTACTTTACGTCGAGAAAACCAAAAATCTAACTAAAAAAACCTAAAAACATACCAATTTTTTTTACAATTTTTTATTAAATTTCGCTACATTTTACGTATAATTTTCTTTTTCAAAAAAAAATGTACTACACTTGTGTAATAATACGAAAAGCCTAAACCACCAAACCCCCCCTCCACCGACAGCCCCCAAAAACCTAAACCCCCAACCCCCCCCCCCCCCCCCCCCAACCCCAAAAGAAAAAAAAAAAAAAAAAAACCTAAACCCCCCCCCCCCCCCCCCCCTCCCCCCTTCCCCATTAAAAAAAAAACTAAACCCCCCTCCCCTCACACCCAAAAACCTAATCCTAATCCTAATCATAAACCTCCAAAAAACCTAACCCTAAAAACTAAACTAAACTTAAAAGCTAAATTTAAGCATATAATGCACATAATTACACATGAAGTGTAGTACAATTTTTTTTAAAAAAAAAGTTTTTTTATACATAAAAATTAGCGTAATTTTATTGCGTAATTTTATAAAAAAATTTGTAAATTTTTTTTTGCATGTTTTTTACACTTTTTTTAGTTAGTTTTTTAGTTTTCTCATTTATATGTAGTTTTCTCTCCTCACCCTATATACACACACACACACACACATATATATATATATATATATATATATATATATATATTCTAACACCATACTAGTAGACAATTCATTTGTAGTCAAACCATAAATATAATATATATCTATTTATGATAAATATTTTATATTTTATCGATTTAGTTCACTATTCTATCTAAATACAAATTATTAATTAATTAAATATATATTGTTGACGAAGAACGATAAATAGTAACTTTACTTTTATAATATTATATAGCTTTTTATTATTTTTTTCTATTTAATATATTATAATAGTTTATTATTATATTTACTTTTAATAACATACTTTTAATTTTTTTCCTTTTTTAAAACCATATATTTCCTTTGCCATTTTCTTTAATAATTTTTTTTTCTTTTTTAGAACATATATTAATTTATTGATTAATTTGATACTTCTTTAATAATTTACGTTTATAACATTTTTTACAAAAAAACTTAAGCACGTAGTTGTGCTTGATTTTTCCATGACATTCCGTTATAAGTTTTGTTAAAAACGAAGTGGTACTCAAAATAAAGTATTTATTTGGTATCATAAAACGATTCGATGATAAACTAAACCGATTAGAGCGGTTTAGTTTATCATCGAATCGCTTTATGATACCAAATAAATACTTTATTTTCAAGTTAAATTTGTTTTACATTATCATTTGCTGGGTTTCGCCGCAACGCGCGTCGTAAAAAAACTAGTTGTTATTATTTGTATTATTTATGCTTTTGACACTTTAACCATTTTTACCAACTTAAACTAAAAACCTCTTAAATCATATGAACCTAGAATTCCTATCCCATTGTATTCGCTTCGTTCGTTATATTTATTGTATTCGTACTTGTATATATTATATTATGTTGTTAGAGTAATTTTTGGGATTTATTCCAAAATGCTACAGCTTATGCTAGGTTGTATTTATTCTTATCGTCCAAAGTATTCGTAGCCCTTTTTTGTTTTACTTTTGGGTGTATCATGTTTTACCAATTCAAACCCTTTATTCAATCATCTGAATTCATTCCTTCCTATGTGTTTAGTTATGCTTTGTGTTAGATGTATTCAACCAGTTGTGATATTTAACCATTTGAGATTCAACCATTGTAACATGTTTTGATCATTAGCAACACCAAGTCTAAGGTAGTAGATAATAGCGTTATTGGATTGACCACCCGCCCAAAGACATTTTGGGTATCGAAACCGATTATTGTGTCATAGGTTTGATTAATGCACGTTCGTTTATTCATATATGCATAACTTATATGATGCACTTATGATTCACTATTTTTATTCATATTATACGTAGTATAAATATATGTTTACTCACTAAATTTTTAGTGGACCCTTTATTTTTATACATGATACATGAAATGTAGTTTTAGACTTTACAAGCTTGATGATTCACACATGACGCATTTGGACTTGGACTAAATAAAAAAAAACTTTATTTCATGTTATGTTATGTTTGAAAACTATTTGATTTTTGTACTTGACATTTAATTTGATATGATTAAATACATCAATTTTAATAGTACCATGAGTTATGAACAATCTATACGCTTCAACGTATCCAACTGTCGGTTGGGGTGTTATAAATACTCCAATGTTCATTTTTGTAATTGAGTCAAAATATCATATACTGAAATGAAATGTGAAACATCGATCGACACTGAAGTCTTAACCCGCCATTCGATTAGAAGTACAAAATCTAATCTAACCCCCCCCCCCCCCCAACAGGCCATCGTTATTTGATTTCCTCATTGCCACTCGCCAAGACACTAACTGACCAGGGATGCCTCAATTGATTTATTCGATTTCGAACAAACAAGGGCATGTTTCAATCGGTCGACGATTCATCTTTCAACTCAATTTCTATTGATAGAACCGGTTGAGTGTTTTTTTTCCTTGTTACATTTACACTTGTTATGTGTTAAATTTATACATGTTTATTAATTGGACGAAACCTTAGGGATGAAAACTTCTCTTTACTCTAAAAAATAACACTCCCATCATCACTTTCCTTTTTTTTCCTACGACACTCGATACTCGTTCGACGTTCGCTCGAAAAATGCTCCGATCGAAAGACTGTCGGTTGAATTTGGCTCGGTTAAAAAAACATTCCGTTTGGTTCGGTTTGTAAACAAATCGAGTACAAACAAAATCCAATCTGTTTGATTCAGCTCATCAACAGCCCTACCCATATCTCTTGTGTACGTACACATATTTGTGTATGAGGTGAAGATGAGATTATATAATATATTCTATATTATATTGTTCCCGTTGTTTGTAACTGCTATTTGGGCTAATTACAGCCGTAGAAAGTCATCAACTTTTAATCTCAGCCATTTAAAGTCTCTAAATTCCTTCTAGAAGCAGCAGTTCACGGCAGTTCAGCACTCTCTCACCCACGATCTTGCAGTTTCCTCCAGTTTATCAAGATGCACCAATCAGAATGCATTATTAGAACATGGGTCCTAGAAAAGTGCAAGTTATCAATTGACAGTTAAAAGGGTGTTCCTTATTTTCAGGAACTTAGTGGGGTAGTGGACACTTAACTGAATAGTTTGCTGGCTATATAATACGGGTTGAGGTAGCATAATCTTCCATTTATTTTTTTAATTATATATGCTACCAAAGTTTAAACATCCAATGGAGAAGATAAAGATGAAAGCAATGGAGCATATAAAGATGAAAGCAACATATCTAAATTCCAGGGTATTTTACTTGATAAATTGTTTTGATACTTTTACCTACTAATTTGAGAGTTTCCAGGGTATTTAACTTGATAAATTGTTTTAATACTTTCACCTACTAATTTGAGAGTTTCATTTCATACCAGGTTGAGCCAAAAAAAGGCCTTGCAACTGATGAGAACGCTGAGACCTGCAACCCGTTTACCAGTCCGTTGACATCTGACTTACACTGTGACCTGAAAGTGTAGGTTAATTATATTTAAAAATGTTAGTAACGAGTTTGATTTGTTCTCATGTATATTTTTTTTTTCTTTTTGGAACATACAGGAAGATATTGGGGTTAAAAAACACTACCTCTGCTGTCTAAATGGAAGATAATTATAAAAAAAAAACAGAAATCAGTTGGCCAAGGTACTATTTCCATCATATTACACTTCCAGCTTTGAAACTCTTAACATAAAAAGGACACGAAGATGATGGTGAAGCATGGTGAATCGAATGTGAACTTGTATTCATGTACTTTCTTTCATTCATTGTACAAGTGCTTAGTTTACAATCTCATCTTTAAATATGTATTTAAAAAGTTCAAATTTCTGCTTTTATGTAAACAGGATTATAAGATGATGTCGAAGCATGATAAACTGAAGGGGGGCTCTAGTCACGTATTTTTTTAATTTAAATTTACAATCTCATCTTTAAAGTTGTAACTATAAGTTCAAATTTTCTGTTCTTAATTTAAACAGGTTTAGAAGATGAGGCCGAACATGATAAATCGAAGGTGAACTCAAGTTCGTGTACTTTCTTTTTTTCAATTTACCATTTGATCTTTAAACATGTAATTAAAGATTCATGTTTTCTGTTTTTTATTTAAACAGGATCGGATCAGATCGAATGGCAAATGGTGTATTTGTAATTTGTTAACCTTAAAAAACTTAGAAAAGATTTGGATAAGGTTTCTTTAAATATGGTAATTTCGCTTTTTAAATGTTTACACAAGTTTACATATTGTTTTGTTTTAAAAATGTTAATTGGTTTTTTTAGTGGTTTTCAAAACATATAATGCCTTCTGTACATTTTACACAAGTTCATATTTTTTTAAAAGGGGCAATGTGTTTTTATAAATGGTTTTTAATAAAAGATAGTTTGTCTTTTATACATTTTACACAAGTTTTACTTCCTATTTTTTGATTCCTTAAATTAGTGAGTCCAATATTTTTTACTTAACTCTTAATTTGTGCTTTGTAAATAAGTTGTTTCAGTTATTAAAAAAAGTAAGTATTTTGATTATTTTCATGTTCTTAATGTTGTAAATTCTCTTTTCAAGTGGTGTAAATGAAATGGGATAACATATGAAAGACTTGAAAAAATAATAAAAAAAATATAGTAGTGTCCTGAAGGTACCACACAGAAAGTACAACCTCAAGTTGAAGCAATTTTGATTTTTCTTAGAAAAGCCTCTCAGTTGTAAACACCTTCATAGCCATTTTAAATTATCTTGCAAAAACCTCCCATGTGTTAACACATTCATTACAGGTTAGTAGACCTTCATAGTCATTTTTTAATTCTCTTACAAAAACCTCTCATGTGTTAAACCTTCATTACAGATTAGTAGACCTTCATAGCCATTTTGAATTCTCTTATTAAAATATTTACAAAAATCCCTCATATGTTAACCGCCTTTTTAAACAAAAAATACAAAGGAAAACAACAAATGAACACTTATTGTTAACTAAAACCAGGTAGATTAGTTATTAACAAAACTGACCTAATTTGCTCATTCCCTTCTTCAACATCCTGAAGCTAGCCCCCTACCTTTTCAAACTGCGATAAAAAAATACTATTGTAAATACGCGTGGATTAGCAATATCCCCAAAATGATGTTGATGATGATGATGATGTATAATATTTGATAAAATGTACAAGGTTTTTAAATTTTTTTTCAAGAAACATATGATACGGTTATATAATTTACACACAAACACATGTTGACTTTTAAAAGTTATAGATTGTTCAGTTATAATAATTAATGACCAAGTAGGCCACTTTCACACTATCCCATGATTAATTAACTACCCATAATTTTCAGACAAAAACCTTAACGGCCTTGAGTAAATAGTTATATATAAGGGTGAGAGGGGCACTCCCCTAAGAGGGGAGTCCCCTCTCTTACGCACCACCACTCAGCATATGCCACGTCAACTCCCCTCTTAAACTCCCCTAACACCCCAATTTGATGGCGCCACTCCCCTCTTAACTCCGCTTGTTTTTTTATTCAAAAAAAAAAAAAAAAAGAAAATGTTTTGATTGGTTGAAATAACAGATGGGCCCACCATCTCCTCCCTCTTCACGCGGTGACTTCTCCCCGATTCCCCTCCCCGCACCAACGGCGGCGGTGTTCCCGCTAGGTGACTTGGGTCACCGAAAGGGGTTACCGCTGGTGCCCCGGACACCCTAATGTAGTAATATAGGATTTTAAGATGCTATCATCATATTGAGTCGCTTTGTAAAACCATCGTATATGATAATAGCTTTACTTTAGCTTTTATTACATATACTTTGGTATGTTTATACACTTTTAAATTTTAAAGACTTATATGCAAACAAAACCATTTAGGCGTGTAATAGGTTTGCTAAGGTATGTATACTGAATTTTCTTCAAATGTGTATAATCTAAGTGACTCATCTCTGTTGGTACACTTTATGTGGACGCGACTCGACTCGGTTCGATTCGGTTCGGTTCGACATGGTTAAGTCCGGCTCAAGTCCGACGTCGCGACATTCCTCCATCGTGCGCCCCAGAGATCGACACGCGAAGCACGAAGAGCCGCGAACCGTCCTGCAGACACATCATCCATGACATCACCATGATGATGTCATGATGATCATATGAAGACTTCATATTCCATACATGACGAACTCCTTGTTTTCGTCAAAATTGATATGGCGAACACTCCTTGTTTTCGTCATTATGTGTGTGTGGCGAAATCCCTGATTTCGTCACACATGGTTTTCGTCGCATGGGTTTTCGTCGTTGGACAGTATAAATAGCTAAGTTGTTATCAGTTTAGTTATGAGATCATTGTGAGACTCCATGAGATCATTGTGAGACTCCATGAGATCAGTGAGACTCCACGAGAGCTGAGAGACTTGTGAGAGTTTATTGTACAAGCATTGTGTGTATATGTTTGTGAATGTTCTCATCCATTTAATCGAAGTCAATCTTTGGTTACTTGCTATTGTTATTTATCTACTTTGTTCGGTTTGTACCGTCACGGGGATTCCGCAACCGTGATCGTGTTTGTGATAAACAGGGAATAGGTTTTAGTATCGGATCCTCCGAGAAAAACGGACCTACAAGTGGTATCAGAGCCTTGGCTCTTTTCCTTGTTTAAAACCAAACATTGTTGTGATTTTAATCAAGTTGTTTCTTGTGATTTTCAGATTTTGTTCTTGAAAAGGTTATATATTTTCTGAAAAAGGCTTTAAAATCTGTGTTTTAAGGTGTTATTTTGCTATAAGTTTTATTGAAACCCTGCTATATTGCATCTATACATGTTGACATTTGGGTTTTTGTTAAAAGTTTAAGCAAAATCTTGTTCGAAAAGTTTGTCCGGTGATATTTTGGCCGAAATCTTCATATGAGTTCATCCAGTATTCAAGTTGTTCATAACTGATCTTGAAAAATATTTGTGTTTGATCTAAAATTGTGGGTTGATTAAACTGTTATTGATTTTAATATATTAAGTTGACTATAGTGTATATGTGTAATGAAGAGTTGGTGAGAAAAAGGAGTTTCGAAAATCAGTAAAAGCATGTTGGTTTGAAATTTGTGGCCCTTTATGTCAGGATAAGGATAAGATTTCCTTTGCAAAATATTCATAGATTTCGTCAAACACAAACAATCAACAGAGTTCGTCAAACATAATCCATTTTCGTCAACCTCCATGTTCGTCAAACATAATCCATCTTCGTCAACTTCAATCCAACATCAGTTTTCGTCAAAGAGATTTCGTCGCACAAGTGTCTTCGTCAAACGTACTTGAGTGTTCGTCGCACAAGTGTCTTCGTCAAACATACTTGAGTGTTCGTCGTACACAATCTTTGTCACCAAAATCAGTCTTCATCACACATTATTTATTATTCAGAGAAGTTTCGTCATCACATGTTACGTCGTCCACCATAATAATGAAGACCCAGTGCTATTTAATGTGAATTGTCAGCTTCATCACGTGATAAAGTGGCTTAATTAAACAAACAATTTCAATCGGTCCAATAACAATTCATTGGATTGTGAGTAGGAATCAGTTTGGTGGCCCAAGTTTATAGTGATCAGATTGCATGTGCTGAAAGTTGAATATCGGTCCAATCAAGTTGAGATTTGATAAAGTATATCACGTAAGCAGTAGAAGTTTCGCCAACTCCTGGTTTCGTCTTTTATACAAGTTTCGTCCATCATCAAGTTACTTCATAGGAGTTTCGTCGAGCATTATTTAATCAAGGTTTCGTCGCTAGTAATGGTTTCGTCACAGAAGTCATTGTATCAGAAGTTTCGTCGAACAACCAGAAGTTTCGTTAAAGCATAGGTTTCGTCGAAACATAAGAGGTTTCATCAATTAAAGGTTTCGTCGTTCACAGAAGTTTAACAAGAGGATTCGTCGAGCACAAGTTTCGACATTAGAAGATTCGTCGAATAGAGTTTCGCCGTTTTCAAGTTTCGTCATAACAAGTGATTCTTCACAAAAAGTTTCGTCAAGAAACTTGTAAATTTTTCACAGAAGGTTTACAATCATATCAAACCAGTTTTAGTTGGTTTTTCGAGTAATTACTCACAAATAACAATCCAATGTCGAGTTCGTTTCCGTTTCCACAATCAGCTCCTCCTCTGGTTTTCGATCCAAGTGCTTATCAACCGCCAGCGCATATGATTGCTCAAGCTCACGTTTTTTCAAAACCTAAATTCGATCCAAGTGTCTACTTCGGTATGACACCATCGATTACTTACACTCCACTTCAACCTCTATTTGCTACACCTCAAGCTCAACCTCAAAAAGGCAACCAAAATCCTTTCAGAAATCAAACAAGTACATCCACGTCCAACTCAAATCAAACTGATGAAAGGTGTGACTGGTCTGTACAATGTGGAGGTGGAGATCAAGGAGGAACTGCGTTTTATGCCGAAATCATCAAGAATGTCAGCGATGGTGAATCTTCGGGAAATGATGACAGTTCAGGATATAGTGGTAGTACTGATGAAGATGGCTCAGGTGTGAGTGATTACAGTTCAGAATCGGACGTGAAGGAGGGAATGGATTCTGAAGCTGATAGTTTGTCGAATGATGCCAAGGAGATGAAATGTCAAAAATCTGACTTGATCAAGAAAGCTGCTGCTTCATCGAATGACATGGAGAAGTTCTTATCTGAAGATGGATCTTTCTCTTGCCTGAATGACACTACGGGTAATGTCACAGCTTCTACAAGTCAGGTAAAATCTGAAACTCCTAGCATATGTAGTGATTGTGCTGATATGAAACATGAATGTGCTGATATGAAACAAGAATCTGAAAAGATTCACAGTCACAATCAGAGTTTGGTTATTGAACTGTCAAAGTGCAAAGAGGCAAACATGGCCTTAGCTCGCAACGAAAAAGATTTTAAATCGGTAATTGAAACACTAAAGAAAAGTGTTTCTGAGTTATCAAAAACGGTTTTTAATAAGCAAACTGGTATTAATAATTACATTAATATCATTGAGGCAACTAAGAAAGAGCTAGCCGAAGGGAAATGTGAGCATGAAGCGATCAAGCTCAAATTGGAGAGTTACTCAAACTCCCGATATGTGCTTGATCACATCATTGACATTCAACAACTAAAGGGTAATGTTAAAGGCGTTGGGTATAAGTCGTGTCCGCCTCCTTTGAGACACAACTATACCAAGATGCCCGATGAGGAGGAAATGCCGCGTTTTGAGCCAACTGTACCTCTTGATTATGAGGAAGTTACAACTGGCTTAGGGTTCAAAACGGACAATTCATCGGAGGGCTCATCTGATAGCAAGGAAAAGTCATCATGTGCTTCAAATCAAAGTCCTCCAACCATTGAGGACTATGATTCTTCGGATGATGAATCAGATGTGAGTGATGAGGATAAATCTCTTAATGATAGGAAAGGAGTAGAAGTGCCTATTGAGAATCACATTCTGTGTGATCCTCCTACTCCTGCTGTGCAATCAACTGGTGCTAAACAAGAGATAGATCCTATCACTGAGACAGTGTCTACCATTAAAAATGATAACGTGTTGTATACTTTGGTCGGTGATAGTAAAATTTATCCAGACAAAGATTTTCCAATCAAAAACGTCAATCAATGCTTGATTGATAAAGTGTTTGAAGATAATACTGTGACAACTGGCAAATAACTGGTAATTCCGTACAATCTAATCACTATTTATATTTCTTAATCTCATCCATTTAGCGTAATTTAATTACGTGACTATGTCGTATACTGGATAACAGTGTTAGGACAAGAAAACAAAGCTAAAACATATGTTGGTTTTAGTCGTAAGGCGAAAACAAACAAACAATGTCCTAAAAGTGTTGGTAGAAAGTGTTGCGCGCACTATTCACGGTTACACTATTCATACCAGCAAACCGTGAAATCAGACCGAAACACTGAAAAACGACACTCGATAACATAACTGAGTCCATTTATACAAGAAAACATTATTATGAAAACACATCTTACAAAGAAACAAGACTTTCCGGTATAACGCCCTAATCTCAAAAATGTCCGTTTCGGCTTAAAATATATTATTTTTTAACTCGTCCGAACCTATAACAAAGCATTTCCGGAACTTCGGAATAATGTCAATTGATGAAAAACATATTACAACAATAAGATGATATCAACGGAATGTTCATAATCACAAGTTTCCGGCGTTACGTCGCTATGCACTAAACTAGTCCGTTAGCGACTCGACGAACTAGTAGGCGACATTTTAGGTCACGAAACAAGCAAACGAAGAATCTAGCGAGCTAGTTAAGCTAAATTTGGGACTCGGAATCACTTCATACAACTTTCGAATGCAAGAAAACAACTTACGGAAAATACTTGTCGGTGCGGCGCAAAAGTACCGTTATTCAACCGACGACCGACGAAAGACATTTTAAGCGTCGGGATGTACTTTTTACTAGTTGGGTAAACTAGTTAATATTAATTTTGATCCCTAATCCCTAATTACCATTTTGATGGCGTACTTTAAACCCTAATCACCTTACTTTAATTAATGACTAAAATATCTAATTTTTTTAACAAGTTAACCATATTGTTTATAAAATATTTACATATAACCCCCCCCCCCATCATCATGACCGAAATCAAGGGGGCCCCACCCCTTGATTTTGCTTGGATTTGTGAAAGATTTGAGCATGGTCTAGAGATATGAAGCATGGTATGAAGATTATATGGAAAGATTTGCAAGTAAACTACCATTCCATCCATTACATATCACCACTTCAAGTTGCAAAGAAACCCACTCCCTCACCCCCTTAGCTCACGGCTCCCATAACCCACACAAGACCCACCATAAATCACTCCTAAACACCCTAAATTACTCATTTTCTAAGCATTTCAAGACCTTCTAAGAACACCTCAATATGGAGTAAACATGGAGCTATACTAGGAGTCTTCTTGGAGCTTATCTTCTTATATTCTTCTTGTTTAATCACTTGCAAGATTGTGAGTCTTCTAAACATAATATTTATGCTTTATTTTATTAGTTAATCATAGAAGTACAAGTTGTTGTTCTTGAAATTTAAGATAAACATAATCAAAAACCCTAAACACAAAGCTAATAAACACTAAATATGAATATATTATGTGTTGTTTAATGTTAATATGTTCATGTGATCTTGTTGATTATGTTATTTTTGTTGAGATTAGTAACTTAAAGTTTGTATTTATGATGATCATGTTGTTAGTTTCATGTAGTATTCTATATTTGTGTTCATCTTATCATGATGAACATAAATATGTGATTTAAACATGGTTATGTTTAAATCAAGAAAGATCATCATACTCATTTCATGAACTAATAATATAATTTTTGGATTACATAAAGAAACAAGTGTTTAAATGGGTTTAAAGCTTAATCTTAGGAAGTTTAGTGAACTTTGTTTTTACAAGATAAATTAAACAACTTGTTTATTATGAAAATCACCTTAAAAAGGTCTAACTTTTATGTATAAAAAGTGTATTATGAAAGTTCATGAAATGTGGAAGTATGTTAACATATAAACATGTTTAAAAGAAACTTGGTGAATAATGGTGATTTAGTGAATTTATTTAAACGCGTTTTTGTAACGTGGGAAACGTCATAGTTTAGGGGAAACTATGGCGGATTTTTCTAAAAATCTAATCGCGATTAAAGAGTGGATTAAAGGGTGATTAACAAGGTTAAACGCGATTAGTGGTCTTAAACGTCATTATGGAAACTTTAATGGGAATATTTAAAGTTTAAATATTCAAGAAGTTCTTATGAACTTAAACTTATATTTCTACAAAAATAAATGGGTAAAAATATAACAATGTGTAAATATAATTTTTGGTAAGAAAAATTATATATTTTTGGAAACTTGCTAAGGGCTTGCAATGTGTGCTATATATGTGTATGTATTAGATACCTAAGGGTGATCAAAATAAATACACATACATGTTCCTACATGGTCCAAGAAATGCTAGTAAAATCGGACAATTAAATAGAATGGTCGAAACGGAAATACATAACACTTGATGACGACAAATTGGGCGTATCGACATCGTGAACAAGTTACTACAAAGTCGAGTCTAAAATAACATATTTTGGACGTTAAAACGAGCACATATGTAAGTGACCTATAACAAGAATCCGGAAAGTCGAAAACTATAAAAATTACCAAGTATTTTTCATAGGAAAAATGAACTTATTTAAAGTTTGCTACTTGGTAACATTTTGGTAAAAAATGCAAGATTAAGTTAATGGACTCATAAAGTTAGAATTGGGCCTATCAAAGTTAGTAATGGGCTAGGCCCAAATTCCTTAATACATGGACTAGGGCCCAATCGCAATAGAACATGGGCTCGGCCCAATAACATCAAAGACATGGATTAGACCCAATAACATAGATAACATGGGCTCGGCCCAATAACATTAAAACATGGGTTAGATACGATAACATAGATGACATGGGCTCGGCCCAATGATATGGGCTCGGCCCAATGACATGAGCAAAGGCTCAATGGCATGCGTGCACTGCACGAGAACGTGTGAAGAACGAAGCCGATCACACATAAGTCAATACACATAGAATACATGAATACGCTTATGAATTCAACACGAATAGAATACATGTATACACATAACAATCGAGCGAGTAAACTATCAACGCTCTAAAATACAAAGTTGTTCCAAAAATGGCAAACGAGAACATAATAAAGAATTCAAGATGAACAACTTGTACGAGGCCGAAAGACCTAGTGTCTAACGCGATTAGTACACATGTAGGTTATTGACACGTAAGGACGCTCACTTCGATATCATAATACACGGAACGTAAACTTGTGAGTTCATGTCCCTCCTTTCACTGTTTTCAATGTTTTGTTTTAAAAAACATCGAGGGGAAATACATGCTAAAACTATTGGTATGTTAGTTACGGAGTAGTAGATAACATGATCAATGTGCATAAGTAGGGAGGTAACATTAGTAACCATTAATCACTTAGTGACCAAGGTGCAAAAGGTGTAGATCTATTGGGCTTGAGGCACGCCCCACTCCTGGTTGGTATACCCTGGAGTGCTTTTGTGATCCCAAATGATGACAAAGTGTTCTCGGTTTGGTTATTTGCTTATGGTACATTATGTCAGGGGGCTCGCTACCCACTGATAGATCCTTGACAGACTCCATGAATGAATCAGAACATACCATGATTACAAGATAACATTTATGAGATTTCATATGATAACAATAACTGCATTAACTCGCTCAACTTTTGTTGAATTTTTAAAACTACATGTATTTCAAGAAACAGGACCTGAGCCGGTGATACACTAGGGGATTCGGGAAAACAAATGGATTGCCACTTTTGAAGGGTTTGTATTCTATATCCCAACTTCGTATGGGTATATAGGAAACAAAACCTTACTAAGTTTTAAGTTAAAACTATCTTTTGTGATGTGTAAAACAATCTGATAACTATGTTATGCCAAATGTTGTGAACAAGTATGGTACTTGAAACTACTTTTGGGAAAAATATGTAAATATTCGTTGGAATTTATATAACTATGGCATCGTTGTTGGTTCATGTTGTTAATACATTTGGATGCAATGATTACCTTTCTTACGTCACACACAATACGCTTCTGCTACTAGCAGGGTGTGACAAATACAACTAAGTTTTCGGGTAAAGCGATCCCGAGAGTTTCTGTAACTCAATGTGATCCGATTCCAAAAGCTGAAGTTAGCAGAAAATTTGGAAATAAAAAATCACCAACGAAGCAACAACCTACCACTTTTAAGGGTAAACAACAACAACAACGAGCTCAAAATTCTAAAGGTTCACAACCGAAGGTTGAGACCAAAGGAGCTCGTTTCAAGAAGAAATACAATGATGTTAAATTTGTAGCATCCAAGGGTACTGACAAGGTGGAGACTTTTGAAAATAAATCAAACATCGATTTTGTTCAAAAAGTCAGAATTTTAAAGCGTAACGCTCAAAACAAATACACCCAACACACCAACGGGTGTGAAGCTAGTACCTCTGGGTCTACAAATTCAACGTCAGATCATCGAACAGAATCTCCTAATTTTGTTGAAAGGAGATCATGCTTTAAATGCGGGGAGTTTGGCCACATTATCAGAAATTGCACAAACTCTCCAAAACCAAATTTTGTAGAAAGAGCCCATTCTGAACAAGGTCACCAACAACGTCGTCCTGTGTCACCAAAAACTGACAAACGCACTGTTAAAGAACAGGAAACAAAACAACGACGTAAAAATGTGAAGGTGATCGAAAAGGCATTAAAACCATAAACTGTTAAAAGGAAACCAATTTTGTCACAATCGTTAAAACTAGAGATTTCTAAATCTGTAAATAATACACAATTCGGTAAACGGAAACAAGCTTGGAAACCTAAAACGGATAAAGTTTCAGGGGGAGTCTCACCAGTTCCAGGTCATCGCGAGGTTGAAATAACTTTTGTCGATGAACAGGGACGACCCAAGTCTATGAAGGCTTGGGTCCCCCTCTCCAACTAATCTCTGAGTGAGTGTGCAGGATGTTCCAGGAGGAACTATCGATAGTCATCAGATTGTTGATAGTGGAGTGTCCATGCACAAGATCGGCGACAAAGAAATTGTTGCCTTTGATGGAGAGAAAAAGAAAAGAAGACAGAATTGTCTGTCGAAAGAAATTGAAAAGCTTCGACAAAATGAAAAATCATTCAAAAGTTTGATTTTTAAGGGCTTTAATCGGGTCACCGGGATAGATTCAATCAAAATGTACGCACCTGCAGCACGTCTGAAGTTCAAAATTAACAGGATGAACGTGTAGTGTACATTTCTTCGCGGTGTGATTTAAGAAAATGTGTTTGTTGAACAAACCAACCGGGTGTGCGAATGCCTTGGCGTGGATTGAACAACCGCATACTACTTCTCAAGAGAAAGACAAATACCTTCGCTGGTGCAATGTGTAAGGCCAGCCGGACCCAGAGGTTTCTGATCTTGTTGCTGTGAATTGAAGTAGCTGAATGATCGACCTTGAAATCCACACCGGGTGGATATCCAGTTTGGGAGAGCGCTCAGATTCCTGGCAATGCATGATGCAGTTGCAGGATACGGTTTTGAATTTCTAATCTCTCCTATCCTTGTCGATATTTAAGGTGCTTTATGAATTATTATCATCTCGTACAACACTCTTTGGCCAGACACGTTGATCTCGAATATCACCTCACACGTGATTGTTTTTAATATGAAACTCGTCAATGTTGTCATGGTCCGCACCGCTTACCGACGTGCCAACTGATTTTCCAAAATTCGATAAATCATTTCTGATTAAATTAATTTTGGTAAACGGCATTGAGGTAAAACATGAGTTAACCGACATCGGAAAATCGTTTTTGTAAATACCTTTGTGTTTTTAAATTTTATCTTAGTTTGTTGATTTTAGGGTAGGGCTGTAAACGAGCCGAGCCGAGTCGAGCCAGGGTGGGATCGAGCTCAAGCTCGAAATTAATTCAGGCGGTTAAACTTGGCTTGAGCTTTACGTTGGTGTTAAACGAGCCTAAGAACGAGCCAACGAGCCGAGCCATGGGCCGAGCCGAGCTTAGCTCGAGCTGGGCTCGAGCTGGGCTTGGTTACAAAATGAGCCAGCTTGATTCATGTCATCTCAAATTGAGTTTTTTTAGCTAGTTTTTCTCGAGCTTCTTTCGAGCGAGCTACGAGTCGCGAGCTTTATGAACAGCCCTATTTTAGGGGGAGTAAATCCAAATTTGAAAATTAAAAAACATCGAAAAATGTCAAAAACTCAAAAACAATAGAAAAACAAAAATGAGTTTCCTGGCGAGAAAAAGAGAATATGATAGTACATCAGTGGTCTGTCTAAACCTCATTGAAATGAACTTAAAATGAAAAATGTTAAGCAGCTCTATATAAGATGTATCGGTAGGCTCACAATCATTTTAAAGTGTGCAGGGCGATATAAATCTTAAATCGACTGAAGACAAGGTGGGAACCACACATTGACATATGGTCTTAGTACCGAAATTTCGTTTGAGAGATTGCCGAGGTTCTGAGATATTCGGTCTTTATGCTGTCTTATCATCTGGGTATCATGGTTGTATCTTTTACCGAAAAATAACGGAGACGAAGTCTAGATCTTCCATGATACTCTACATACGTGTACATATTGCATACGACCTCAATAAGTGATCAACAATCACATGTCCAAACAAATTAGTGATTACTTATCACATTTATTCGGGAGTCAAGTTCGTCTCTTGCTGTACGTTGTACTGATCTGTTCACGGACTTGCTCCTGTGCCCTCATGCATATGAAAATCAAGTTCCTCATCAATAAGTGATTCTATCACATAGGACTTGTTTTCAAATCAAAATAAGTGAGTTTCTCACATCTTTTAATACGGTCAAACAGATGATAAACGGTATACTCACCGGTAAGATGAACTCTCGTGCATACCTTGATACGGGAATGTGTCGTGTGTAGATGAACACCGGTCGGTAAGTATAAATCATACACTAATCATATCCCCTCGCTATGATTACATCTGATAAGTTGAGCTTATGTGGACAACAATACCGATAATTGTTACAGGATGCTTATCTAAATGTTAACTAATTGAACAAAAAGAGCGTTTTGGCGTGACCGTACACTGATATGATTCTCTTACCCTCGAAACTCGCAAAAAGAATGCCTGTAAATATTTGTTTACTGCTTTCGTTTCTGCATCTCTGTATATATTTATTTATTGCTTTCCGTCTTTACTTTGGAAAAATGAAAAATTCCAAAAAGATTTTAGGTGTGTTTTAATATAAATTTTATAAAAGCCAAAAAGATTTTGCTTCTAGTTTATTTTTGATTGACCGATGTTGGAACTCGAGTCTATCCTACCCAAAATCCTGATTGTACGCCGGAAAACAATTGCATCTTCATAAACTGTCGAAGTTAACAAGTTTTGAAAGTTAAAAGATTAAAATTGATCAATTTTTAAACTTTCAAACTGTTGTGAGTCGGTGTTTAAATGAGAGTTGGTCTCATATGTGTCATGTGCTTATATTGTTTGATGTCAATTCTTAGTAAGGTTTTCATTTGAAAACTTTCTTAGATTGATTTTATTCTTCTCGGTTGTTCTCATTACGTTTTTAGCTCTGTTGTATGTGCAGATGGTGCATTTGAACCAGCTAAAAGCGAAGAGAACGTGTCAGATGACAAGCCGTAATGTGAAGACACGACAGTGATGCAATCTGAAGATCAAGACGATCAAATTGCAAATGACCACTTTTCAACACCACAAGGATCTAAAGTTTTGAAGTTCAAAAGATTCACGAGCAACATTCAAAGGGAATTTGTTGATACACTCCTTATTTGCGACACGTGAAGACCTTTTAAAGATCTGACAATGTGAAGAACGAACCATCACGAGTAGCGTCCAAGGGGGAGTTTGTTGGTACACTTTATGTGGACGCGACTCGACTAGGTTCGATTCGGTTCGGTTCGACACGGTTAGGTCCGGCTCAAGTCCTCCGTCGCGACATTCCTCCGGCGTGCGCCGCAGAGATCGATACGCGAAGCACGAAGAGCCGCGAACCGTCCCACAGACACATCATCCATGACATCACCATGATGATGTCATGATGATCATATGAAGACTTCATATTCCATACATGACGAACTCCTTGTTTTCATCAAATTTGATATGGCGAACACTCCTTTTTTTCGTCATTATGTGTGTGTGGCGAAATCCCTGATTTCGTCACACATGGTTTTCGTCGCATGGGTTTTCTTCGTTGGACAGTATAAATAGCTAAGTTGTTATCAGTTTAGTTATGAGATCATTGTGAGACTCCATGAGATCAGTGAGACTCCATGAGATCAGTGAGACTCCACGAGAGCTGAGAGACTTGTGAGAGTTTATTGTACAAGCATTGTGTGTATATGTTTGTGAATGTTCTCATCCATTTAATCGAAGTTAATCTTTGGTTACTTGCTATTGTTATTTATCTACTTTGTTCAGTTTGCACCGTCACAGGGATTCCGCAACCGGGATCGTGTTTGTGATAAACAGGGAATAGGTTTTCGTATCGGATCCTCCGAGAAAAACGGACCTACAATCTCAAAACAAACTTAGAACTCACAACATTATAATCACAATAAGCCTTACATGTATAACACATAATATAACAGATGTCAAAAAAAAAAAAAAAACATTTTGCATTTTATACCATTCAATTCAAATAGGTTTATGTTAAACCAGACACATAGGTGGAGCAAATAGTATGACAGATTGATAAGAACTACTTACTGTGACATATGATATGATTAAGAACATGGGTTAGAAGATGCACAATAGTTTCGTGAGTTGTTTCAAACACTCAAGGATAAGCCCTAACTTCTGTACATCATATCAAGGTTCCTATTAGCACATTAAAACAGATTAGTACCTTAGAAAAGTATACAATATTGCAGTTATAAACCTAATAAAACTTACATAAATGTTAAACGAACAAACAAAATAGCATTACCCCTTCATATGCCTAATTACAGATCCGAACATTGTTAAACGAACATGAATCACCCCAGTCGATCAAATATTCACAGTGTATCAGAACCTAGGGTTTCAGTTGACTAAAACCCTAAAATCCGAAAAGCTTCGGTCGTTATCCTTCACAATCGATCATCAAATAAATTGTTAATCAAACATCAAGCACCCAAATCGAACAAAATAATATCATGTGTAAGACCCTAGGGTTTCAGAGATGAAAACCCTAAATTACGAAAACGATTGAAGTGACGGTACATATGATGACAATGTACATAGTGTATACAGCCATAACAATGGTGAATCGTCATCAAAACTAATAACGATGACGAAAACCATATTCAGAAAGAAACGATTTGCAGAAGAATAAGGGGCTGGATTCATCGCATATGTGGCTAGGGTTATGTGATCACTACTTTTAAATAGTATCCATGTTTTATTTCGGAGATCCATACCCACTAAATATCCATATTTGTAGCTCACACCCGGTCCATCTCCCATTTCATTTTATGTTTGATCCCATGGCCCAATAACCTAACCTGGCCCACATAGAAAACCCATTCAAATAACAAAACAAATGATGATGGTCAATACGCACATTAGTTTGTTCCTAATTTTTATTATTGATGATAATACTTTTTTTATTGTTTTACTTTGTATTTTTAAAATTATTATTAGACATATTATTACATCTTTTATTGTAAATTATTTTTCAATAAAAATTGTAAATTATTTTTCAATAAAAAAATGGATGAACACTACAATGCAGCTGGTTTTTCTTCACTAACACACCATGGAGCATGATATAATCTTATTTTTGTGCGTGTCGAATTTACTTGGTTTGATGCCAGCGAAACATATTACTACTTATTTCACTTGATAAAAATGTAAGCCTATATATTTGTATTGTTTTGGTTTCTTAAGTTTATATGGATTGAATGTAAGTAACATAGTCTGTATTATAGCAAAAAAGAGTTGTAGCAGTTGTCCCAACCAATTTGGTTCACTTATTTGATGGCATGGAACTCATGGCCGTGTTTTTTTGGCTACTCATTTTCAAAATGAGAGTTTCATGTATCATGAGTACCCAACATACTAAAGCTACGTATTAATTTATGGTGACATGAATATAGTTATAAACGAAGACACAAAATTTACTCTGTTTATTTGTGAGAATTCAAAAGGTTTTCTATTATATCCGTGTGCACCTTCCTTTAATATTCTTAAGCATTACAGGGGTGTCACTAACATATTGTTGGTATACCTAAAGTCTAAAATGTTGTCGCATTTCTTGATATATTAATCAGGCTTCCGCAAAGTATGTGGGCTAGTCTAAGAGTGTATGTAAGCAATGGCTATCTCTACTATCGATGCGTCATTTTGCTATAACGCATTTTCGGCACACATATACATCCAATAATCAGAAATTTATAGCGATTGGTTCACCTTTATGTTCAGTATTTACCCCTTCGTGTGAACAATCAGATCATCTATCAAGCGCCATAATCTCACTTCCATTCGAAACAGCTTGGCGTGAAGTAAAGACTCTAACAAGTTTTGATGGGTTGTTATATTTTGTTTGGGTAATATGAGTTATAAGGAGTGGTAACACCGAGACTCTTTCTTCACTAAATATTTACTTCAATTAATTGTACTCTTTTGTTATGTTCATTTTAATGCTTGGTTATTTGTTTACTAACGTTATAAATACATTTTATTTTGCATTATCATGTATTCTATATACATTTTGGATATTTATTGTTTTCTTTATCATGTACTATATATATACATTTATTGTTTTCTTTATCATGTACTATATATATACTTATGTCATTATGCCGTTAAAGTACCTGGCCTATGGACGGGTACTCAACTAGTTATTAATTGTTTTTATTAAACAATTTGACGAATCTTTCAAGATATTTGATTTTTCAAAATGAAATAAAACTATGTTCTAATAGGGTGGTGGTTCATTGGGGCATAGGTAAAACCTTTAAACACCTTGAGAGAAGGAGATCTTGGGTTCAAGTTTCACAGACGACAAGAGTAAGAAAAACTATGTTATGGTTTCCACGTGACACTTCATAGAAATGGACAGATATAGCTCGTATTTTTGTTATGTTTTGAACCATACAAGAGAAAACACTAAAGCCTGTTGCATGTTTACCATCTATCTTGATGTAAAAACCTTAAATTTTATATTTTCCTAATAATATAAGTCATACCATTATTTCTTCAATTGAAACCTTTTAACCGTATACAATTTTATTTCATACAACTTATTCTAGTAGCCATAGTGGATATCATCATTATTTATCATTACACAAAGAAAAGAAAGATACTCAACACCTTACGCATACAAAAATTACATAAAGAAAGATACACACCATTTAACTAGTAACACGCTAGATATTACATAGGGACTGGAACAAAAAACAAGAGTGTAATATATTCTTTAAACGTATTTTCTGGAAAAGTGAACCCATCATCGTACCTGTACACCACGTTATTCATTCGAGCAAGATTAACAATTGGAGTAAGTAGATCCATGGGGACTTCTGTTGGCTTTAGACACCCCTTGTTTAAATCGTTCCATGCATTTTTAACCATTTTATTAACTGCCTCGACAGCCACATTTTCCGACACCATAAAAGCCTTCATATACGCATCTACACTTGTGGCTGATGGACCTCTTTCACGCTTAAACTTCATATGAACATCAAATGTTATTAGACTATATATATAACACTATATGCTATTTTGTAGTCAAGACAAACAAAAGGTTACCTGAATTAGTTTATATGAGCCGAAAAAATATAGTTTTTCAGATCTATAAGCTTATGGCCTTTCCCTACATGGGATGATAAATTTTGGAATGTAAATTTAATACCTTAACATACGCAACATCAGCTTCGATCCTTCCAATTAACTCCGTTGCTGATATGATTTTTGGATCACTTTCGTACCAAGCTAAAGCCTCTTGTGTGACAATTTTGCCCATACCGATCAACGCAGACTTACAAAGAAGACCATATGTAGAACAAGTTAAACCAATCTTCATATAATCTTTAAATGATGGCACCTCTTCACCATGTCTCCATTCAACCCTTTGATGGTAGCTTCTGGCCAACTCTTGAAACTAAACCCATGACAAAAATAAAGGAAAAATAATGATAAATGTAATTTAATTCTTTTACATTTATTGCATGTGATAATTTACGCTGAAGAATATATAATGCACAACGGAATCATACAGCTTTTTTTGAAGCGTCAATGATATTTGGTAAGAGTGTCCCTTGTTGAGGTTGTAGTTTGTTAAATTCTGCATATTCGTTGAGTACAGTTTCATAGAAGGGTTTTATATATTCCGGAAGTTGCGACATAGCATTGATCATGTCCCACCTGAAAAGAACGAAACAACAATTAATATCATACTAAAGGATCATTTGATCATCAGCAGTAATCAGCATGCAGTTGAAGTGAAATGATATGGTATGAAAGCGTGAGATAATAACATATACCTATTTATCGCGCTGGTTAGAAGTCGGGCCTCCTCAATAGTAGCATATGCATCATATGTGTCATGTAACACCAACACTAACAGTAGGATTTTTGTTGTTATTATTCGGGCTTGAGAGTAACAAGGCTCCAAGAACATTGCCAATATCCATACATAGAGCTCAGGTACTCTATCTCTTGCATATGGCATTTTCACTTGTAAGTCCGTGTCTTCCCACCATCTAAATTCAAAGTGTAAACTTGTTATCATTTACAATGTCACTTATAAACAATATATAGGGAGGGTTCTAGATGTAACACAATGTTGGTAAACATCAGAAAGTAAAAAAAAAAATACATATGAATAAATTAGTTTAATGCTTTTTATGTGCATATCATATACATTTATATGTAAAAATAAAAATTCAAAAAAATATGAACCATCAATAACTAAATTAAACTATTTAAGATTGCTCTTTTTTTCTTACAATAACTTAGGGTGAGCGGAGTGGTGCGGTAAACACCTCGGTAAAACGGGTTACCGATCGGTAACACCGCCGCCGATGGTGTTTACCGATCGGTGAGGTAGGGTGAGTGGTGAAGGTTTACCAATGAGGGGAAGCATTTATGACCGTTGGGAGATGTGGAGTAACGGCTATATAGCCGTTTACATTTATTAAAAAGAATCTAATTTTCATATTTAAATAAACCAATCAACCTATTTTTTTTACACACTTCTTGACCATCCTCATTTCAACTCTTCTCAAACAATTATAATGGAAGGCTCAAACAAAGGTGAAGGGAAGAAAAAATATTTAGGGTCCGGTTCGAAGGCGAGGACGCAAAATAAATGTGGTGGTTCGGGTGGTTCAAGTGTGCCGTTTCATCCCCAACTTGGCTTAGCTACACGAACCCAACCTTCATTTTTTTAACCAAACCATGCAACCGAATTTCGGTTACGATACCCAACCCCACCAAAATTGGTTGCTACACGGTCCGACGTTGGGTAGACTCGGTGTTTATGATTATCCCCTCGACACCCAAAACTCTTTTGACCCATTTGCTTTTCCAAGCCCACCCTCACAATCACCGAGGGATATAGAAGATGACTCCGAAGAAGACCTCGTGCCCGGTACTCAAGAGCAAGATAATGACGAGGACGAAGATGTTGCCGTACAAGACAATCTTGTGAACCAACGTGAAGCCGCAAATGATCCGAAAGGAAAGAAGACTAAAGCGAAACGTGAAAATTGGACGCCTAAACAAGAAGAGGCTTTGGCAAAGGCTTGGGTTCATTGCACTTTAAACAAAAGAAAAGGCAATTAACAAAGGTCGGAAGGTTTTTGGAACCAAGTTCTTAAGCACTTCAATCGAACGGTTGAAGGAAGCAACCGAAACCACCATCAAGTTCGATCGAAATGGACGCCCATGCAAACAAAGTTGAACACATTCAACGGTTTTTATCATCAAGTGGTAAACTATATTATTTTTATACGGTTTATTATTTACTTAAGTGTGCGGATAATTTTTATCATAATTTATTATTTAGGATCGTTTACGTCCTAGCGGGAGTGACGATGCTTTTATAATGAAGCAAGCGCTTAAGGAATCCAAAAAGAAAGAAAAACATGACTTTCCTCATGTTGAGGCGTGGGAGGTCGTTAGAACAAATGAAAAATGGTCGCCGATACCGTTGTTGGGTGAAGATAGCTCCGGCTCGAGTCAAAAAAGAAAGTCGTCGGATTCGGGAAATTATCAAGCGGATACACCTAGTGCCGAAGTCACGAGCGGTCTTCCCGACATGAACGTGGATCCCTCGCCAAGACGACAAAAGAGAAAGGAGAAAAAGGACAAAGGACTGTCTTCAACAAACGAAGATCCAATAGATATAACCGGTAAATTCGAAGAATATAAGACCATGAAGAAAGAATTGATGGATATTAAAAGGTTACCAGAGGAAAAATACATGTCGTTGGCGGAAGAGCAACGCGAGGCTATGCGAGCAATTGTGTTCGACAAGGACTTGGAGACGTTTAACCGGCCTCACGACAATGTTCACCCTTCGATGTTTGAAATTACACTCGCAAGAAAACGCGAGATCACAAAAAAAATATGATTGGCCTTGTAATTTTTAGTTTTTTAGTGGTTGCGTTGTTCTATTATGTTTTTTTTAAGTTAGATTTTAATGTAATGGTTTTTTTTTTATTTATAAGTTTGATGTTTTATTTGTTTTATCTTAACACATAATTTAAAAAAAATAAAAAGTAAAAATAATAGTTTACCTAATCTAAGATACGTAAACCACCACCAATATTTTTGAGCATTAGGTAAACAAAATAGGTAAATTGACGTGACACTGTTTGATTGGGTGAATGGGGAGTTACCTATTCCAAATAGGTAACCACTCCCTTCACCCTTAGTATTCTGAATGACCATTACCTAGGAGTATACATGCGATTAGAAATTATTTTTTTCTTTAGCAATAACTTACTTTGAAATAATTCCAAGTTCGTCTTTCTGTAGGAGTTGCAAGTAGTTGAAATGCACCTTTGTAAGCGTTAGTAACGAGTCAAATCTTGAAATTTCTTCTTCAAAATTGACCAGATACTGCCTTGCATCTAACATTGGATGCCCTCGATTATACGGTCTTTCCAACACATGTTTCACTTGTCGTGCAAGGGTACCTGGTTGGAGTGTTTTCTCTATGGTTTTTAGTCTAGTTTTCGTGAATTCTATGGCTTCATCTAGTATAGATTCTCCTCTTATTCTTAACTGGGCACTCTCATAGAAACTCATCAGACCCCTCACATCCATAGCAATGTCTTCCTTGAATTCACCCGAACTGTAGTCCTTGAACTTGTTGAACACATCTAAATAACCGAGCAATAAATCATGAAAATCCACCAAAAAGAACATGACTATATATATAATTTTGTTATGAGTGACTTACATACCACAAGAAAATCTGTAACCAAAGTTTCTAAAGACCTTAAAATGAATAGATAATGTATAGAGATCTGCATCATGGTAACTTTGCACGTTAAGATATTCGAAAAGCTTATCAAGTTGGCTATCAATATCTTTCGAGAAAAGATATGTCAAACCAAGACGATATATAGAATAAATCAAACTCAATTTCTCATTTGAGTCAATGGCAGTATTTAATATCAATCTTCTCAGTTGTTCTTTTAGCCGATCCATTGCTTTACCATGTGCTTCCAATTGCTACAAAAGGAGACATGTATTCTTAATGTTAACCAACACATCAAACAAACATACTCACTAATATCTAACTTGTAGAGTAATGTCAAACATGCTAAGATGAATCAAAGCTTACCTCAATCCCAGATCATGATAGACATTGACTCAATAAACCTCTTTTTATAAATAAGATAAAATGTATACTTTAACCGACACATCAACGTTTTGCAATTGTGTGTGTATGTGCCACAAGTTTTGTGTTAGTAATTGATTCGAGCTCTTACCGCATTGTCAAGGGAGAATGATAAGAAGCGATCACCCCAAATAGAAGGAGGAAAGTTGATCAAAGCACGCACTGGCTCTAGGGTGCTTTGTGAGTTGGCTTGGAGAATAATGTTAGCTTCAGCTGTGGCCATTTATGAATGGATGAGCTTTGTGTTGTCAAGCTTCTGGTTTTAAACAGCGACTATATCCAGAAACTTTATGGATCTGTCTACATTATTTTGAGTACTAGTATTACTTATAGAGGATGTATCCTCATGTAGGGTGCACATTTTTATTGGCGTGAGTTCAAAGTCAATAGAATAGAATAAGGAGAAAGTGTAAGACAAGAAAATACTAGATATATTTTTTCAGTAGGAGGTTTAGACATGTTCATGGTTATGAAAACACTTGAAAGTGTACTGACAAACTTTTTTTAAGCCATTCATTCATCCCAAAAAATACTTTCTTACATAGTTACATTTGCCACATATCACCGCCTTTTTCTTATTTATGTTTTTCATAATCTATGTTATTTGCTATAATCAACTATAATAGAGGGGATGCAGATGAGTTTCGAAAACATGCTCTAACAAATTTGCAGAATGAACTTAATTTGCAATACTTTTATTACACAAAATTGTCTAATGTAACCCCAATAATAAAGTCGTATTTTACATCGATCTAAAACCATAGAAACTAATAATACCAATACAGGTTCCAATAACACCGCGATACTGATACAAATGTTGTTTAGTCGATATCGGCTCAGTTCGTCATCGTACCGGCACCCCCAAAAAAAGTCGTGTTTTAAGTCAATTAAAAACCAAGACGACAAATGGGTTAAAAGTGTATATTTTATATTATAATAGGTGAAACCAAAACTTATATCAAAATTTGTATATTAGTTATAGTGTAGGGGTGAAACTAAAAAAATTAAAAACACACATATAATGTGTTTTTTATATACAATTTAATATATTTAGAAAGTTTATTACTTGTAAGAAAGAATAATGATTATAAATATAATATGTAATTTCTATGTTTCAAGTTAAATGATATTCTTACAATATTATATATAATAAATATATTACGATATATATTAGAGGGTTTTATGCAAAACACCAACCATCACGACATCAAAATAAACAATTCATTTTTCAATCTTTTTTTTAAAACATT
The DNA here is from genome assembly GCA_030545235.1 of Helianthus tuberosus. Classification (NCBI taxonomy): domain Eukaryota; kingdom Viridiplantae; phylum Streptophyta; class Magnoliopsida; order Asterales; family Asteraceae; genus Helianthus; species Helianthus tuberosus. The sequence continues at coordinate 171,832,361 of CM060393.1, read as the reverse complement.
TAAGAGCATGAGGTAAATGTAATTATGATGATTATCACTCTTAAATAAACAAATAAAAAACAATATGGATAAGACTTTTTAGGATAGAGGCCATAGCTCTCGACTAGTGGTACCTTTGACATCTAAACACATCTACACCATACACATCGATGATGGCATCCATGGTGAGAACCCGGACTAACCGGTAAATCCTATCATTCAAGCACCAAGCAAGAAGATGTCAACTTCAAACATTTGGCACGTCACATTCTCTCACCACCAACAAAGCTTGTCCCCGTGCATTTGCTGCACTTCTCCCGCAACACCCCAAGTATTGGTTTTACTTTGGCATCGGCTTAAGGCACATTCGTAGAATCGCCCACCAAACCAACACACTAACCAATGGGCCAAAAAATTGAACTTCTCCCACCACCATTGTGTAGCCATATTTCATAACATTTTGGATGAGTGAACATTCTAATGTATCCGATGATTGACCCGCTCTGATACCACTTGTCAAGAAGTCGTCTTCCGAGGCCCCGTGTTGTGTGCCCAGTTGCCCAAGTGGTGGCCATTGTATCCCTCTTATGATAAGGTTCATGGATTTCTTCCCTGGTTAGATAATCAAAAGAAAGGCCGTCAGAACGGATTGAATAGGTGAATTTATGGTTTTGGGCTCAACATGGCTGTAACGAATCATTGCCAATGCGTAATAGCCTGTCATGGGATCTTGGAAAGTTGGTGTCTTTAATTCTGTTGACTTTGACTTTTTGCAATGGTAACAGACCATTACCAATACACAGCGGTCTGTTACAGATCCTAACATCAAATTTTAATATATTTTCTTCCAAACTTTAATTCATTGCTTTGTTTCCACTTTTCCCCACCATTTTCTCTCATTTCACTCGATTATCCCGAGAAATCATAAAATCGCCAAATAAATATAGAATTCTCAAGAAATCATACAAAAATTTTCTAAAACCGTAGGATACACACACACCTAAGCATTCAAGCATAAAACGATCAAGGGGGACATCAAGTTACCAACATACATAGAAGGATTAAACTCTATCAAAAAAATTTTGTGTTATTGACAGATTGTCTTGTTGTAATGTGATTCTTCGCAGGCCCTGTATCCATGAGATGAAAGTTGTTCCCTCGACATACCACCAGTGTGTAAAGCTCCCAACTCCATGGGGAGTAGTGAAGATAGATAGCGACCAACATGAAGCTAAGAATTGTTATACATCTTCGATGAAGCGAGCTTCAAAGACTAGAGTGGCATAACAATTACAAAAACCTCCAAGGGATGTAATGGAGGCAAGGGAATAGGATATCAAGGAAGTGATACTAGAGCCTAAGGATCCTGACATCAAAGTATTCATAGGATTAGGGATCCTTCCTTCAATCGAAAAGGATCTGGTATCCTTCCTCAAAAGAAGGAAATCAACCTTTGCATGGAAGCATGATGACATGACATGTATTTCCAAAGATGTTATTACACATAAGTTAGGTATAGACAAGTCTTTCAGGCCTATCCACCAGAAGAGGAGGAAATTCGCGCCTGAAAGAAATGCCATAATACAAGAAGAGGTAGACAAACTCTTAAAAGAAGGTATGATTAGGGAAGTAAAATATCCTAGGTGGTTAGCTAATGTAGTGGTAGTTCAAATGAAAAATGGAAAGTGGAGGGTATGTGTCGATTTTACTGATTTGAACAAGGCATGTCCCAAGGATCCTTTCCCTTTACCACACACTAACTCCATGGTGGATGCTACCGCTGGTCATGAATTGCTGACCTTTATAGATGGAACCATCTGATCAATAGGATACTGCATTCATGACCCCTACCGGTATATATTGTTATATTGCTATGCCTTTCGGACTAAGAAATGCAGGTACAACATACCAAAGACTTGTCAACATGATGTTCAAAGACCAACTTGGTGATACTATGGAGGTCTACATTGATGATATGGTGGTCAAGTCAAAGAAGGTTGGGGATCATCTCAAAGACCTAGAAGTTGCATTTAAGATACTTGACCACTACAACATGAAGCTGACTCCTTCAAAATGCCACTTTGGTGTCAAAGCTGGGAAGTTCTTGGGCTACATGGTGACAAAAATAGGGATTAAAGCCAGCCCTGAGCAAATAAAGGCGATTATAAACTTTAAATCTCCTACCGGTGCAAAGGATGTCCAGAGGTTAACAGGAAGGATCGCAGCTTTAAATAGGTTCATTTCAAAGTCCTCAAAAAAGTGCAAGGATTTCTATGACATCCTGAGGAAAAACAAGAAATTTGAGTGGACTGAGATGCATGAAGCTGCACTCAAGGCTCTCAAGGATTATCTATCCTCAGCACCAGCTCTGATGAAACCAGTGGATGGTGAGCCATTATCCTTGTACTTGGTTGTATCAAGTAATGTAGTAAGTGGAGTATTGGTTAAGGATCATGAAGGCCAACAACATCCTGTATATTATGTAAGTAAAAGCCTTCTTGATGCTGAAGCTAGGTATTCTCATTTAGAAAAATTAATTCTTGCATTGATCATGGCTTCCACTAAACTTAGACATTATTTTGAAACTCATACTATTATTGTGAAAACTAATTTTCCCATTAGGAATGTTCTCAGAAAACCAGAAATGTCAGGTAGAATGGTAAAATGGGTAGTCAAGCTTAGTGCATATGATATAAAATATGAACCAAGGACTGCTATCAAGTCTCAAGCATTGGCTGACTTTGTGGCTGATTTCAGTAGTGATCTACAAAGAGAAGTTGAACTACAGGTTCAACAACTTGGAGAGACCAAGGATCCTTGGACACTCTTCACTGATGGAGCCTTGAATGTCAAGGGAAGTGGATTATGTATACTACTAAAATTGCCACAGGGAGACATAATACCCCAGTCCATTGCCTATGAATTTCAAACCACCAACAATGAAGCAGAATATGAAGCCCTAATAGCTGGTTTGCAATTAGCTAAAGAAATAAGGATCATGTATCTTCAAGTTTACATAGATTCATTGCTAATTACTAACCATTTTAATGGCTCATATACGGTGAAAGGTGAGAAACTAATCAAATACTTAGAAATAGTCAGAGAACTAGCAAATTCTTTTTATTCTTTCAGCATAACACAGGTGCCTAGAAAGGAAAATGTAGGGGCAGATGTTTTGGTAAACTTAGGATCAACCATAAAAATTACCAAGATGTGAGGATACCTATCATCCACATTCTCTTTCCAGCAATTGAGGAGAATGATGTAATGGAGATAGTAAAGGATACTGCAATAGCACCTAATGATTTACAGCCGGGTTCAGGATCATGGATCCTTCCAATTATGAGGTTTATTCATAATGGAGAAATTCCCACAGGGGAGAATCCCATAGTCTTCAGGGTCAAGGTATCTTAGTTTACTATATTAAATAACACTTTATATAAAAGATCTTTTGCAGGTCCCTATCTGTGATGTATTGAGGATCCAGAAATTCAAGAGGCTGCGGGAATCATACTGGGGGCAGAGCATTATTCTCAAGGATCCTTAGAACAGGCTATTTCTGACCTACAATGAAGAAAGACACAGTAGACTATGCAAGGAAGTGTGATGCTTTCCAAAGACATAGCAATATCCTACATCAGCCAGCAGAGCCTTTATATCCCATAATTTCCTCTTGACCATTCATGAAATGGGGAATGCATATAGTAGGCAAACTTCCAAAGGCACCAGGTGGAAAAGTATTTATGCTAGCTATGACCGACTACTTCTCCAAATGGATAAAGGCAGAAGCTTTTATTCAAGTTTGAGAAAAGGAAGTTATATCCTTTATCAAAAGAAACATTATTATTAGATTTGGAATTCCTTCTGAAATTTATGTGATAATGGATCCCAATTTATTTGGAATAGAACTACTAACTTTTGTGACAGTTGGGGGATCAAGATGATTACATCTACACCACACCCACAAGCTAATGGCCAAGCAGAATCAAGCAACAAGATTATCATCAACAACTTGAAGAAGAAATTAGGATCCAAGAAAGGAAAATGGGCTGAAGAGCTGCCATATGTCCTTTGGGCAGATAGAACAACTCCAAAGAATGCCACAGGCCAGACTCTATTCTCCCTAGTCTTTGGAACTGAGGCAGTGATCCCTACAGATATGGTGGTTCCTACAGCCAGAACAAGCATCCGTGATCCTCAGACAACTAATAAAAATCTGACTCAAGACCTAGATACTGTGGATGAGCTCAGAGACCTAGCGAGGATAAGGATGGCCAGTTATCAGCAAAGTATGGCTGGGGTATACAACAAAAACATCAGGATCAGGAGATTTCAAGTTGGTGACTTGGTGTTTAGGAAAGCATTTCAGAACACTTCAAACCCAGCTGATGGTAAATTGGCACCTAAGTGGGAAGGCCCCTGTTATGGGTGGAATTTTGAACCTATATCCCGATAATATATTCTGACTTTATGTTTCTAATCTTCGACCAGGATATTGGTAACATCCTGTAGAAGTATCTTGCTCGTTACTAATAGTTTGATTGTATACTTCAGTTGCAAGGGACCAACGTTAACAAGGACTAGGTCTACCGGAAGACTCGCTCAAAGTGGTTGAAAGGTGAATGTTGATAGGGGATGAAGAGGTCTGCAACAGTCACAAGGGGATATTCTCCATATCCCGGAATTATAGGATATTCAGTTTGAATTTAAAAACTATATAAGGGGATGCTGGATCATTAGAGAAACACATTTAATCTCGTACAAACACTGATTACTTGCTATATTCACAATCATTCACTCACATCTCACAATTATTGTAACACTTAGAGCTGATCTGTGCATTATCATAAAGCTGTATCGTGATATTCCAATCAATAAGAAGAACAAAGGCAGCTGGCAGTTATCAGCCCCAGAGGTTTTGTGCCGACGATCTAGATAGATCAAGGGCTTTCCTCGTACATCCCACGTCAATCTTTACTTTTATTGTTCATTACTTGATAATTGATATATTTTGATATCTTGAAACTATAACCTGAAACTGTTTTCTTTATTAATCAACTTAATACAATTTAGCAAATCTCTATAGCACACTACCTCACAAACTAAATTTGATCACTTAATTGCTTCAGTAATTTTTGACAAAAATAATTTGGCGCCCACCGTGGGGCAAGTGGTGCTATTTTTATTCAAAACTTCGTTAAAATCATTAATTGGTTTTTTGTTCTCAAAACTTTTTACAAAACTATTTTCGATGGCCTCTCAATCAAACTTGAGCTCTTCTTTGATGCCTGCTTCAACCTCTGCTACGACTGGTTCATTGCCTCCTCCACCTCCATAAGTTCAAGCTTCCTAAAGGAGAAATGAAAGCCAAATACCTCGAGACGCTTCTGTTGCTCAGAGTGTTTCTAGATCCGGAGTTTCATGGAGAACTCCTGTCTTTGCTTCTAAAGATGAGATTTTGTCTTTGTTTGGCAGCATACAGGATCAAATGAAAAAGCAGCAGGAAAATAACTGGGTTATAATGAAGGAGATACAACTCTTGAAGTCAAACTCCAAGAAACCTGCTGAGGATGTAGCTACTCCTTTACAGCCCACGATGTTGAACTTTAGTTCGGCAACATTCACCGAAGATAATCAAGGCAACATGATACCAAGTCATTCCCAGAGCAATATATTGGAAATATCCCCAACGGCCAGGATGTCAACCGTGAGGGATCCAGGATATGGTCTAGGATATGGCCAGAATCGCCAGGCTGGTGACGCATCTATTAACACCAGTATCCCTGCTACTAATAATCTTGAATCATTGTAGGATGCAGGTGTAACATCAACATTAACCAGAGAACTTCAAAAATTGAAGGATATGATATCGAGTGTGCCTAGGGTAGTGCAGCCTATACTAGAAGTAACCAAGGATAGCCACAAGATATCCTGATTTTCTTACCCCATTTGTAATGCAAAAATCCCAAAGAGATTCCAGATTCCCAACATGAAGCTATATGATGGGACGACGGATCCTGAGGAACATGTTGCCCAGTATAGGGAAAGGATGGAAATAAATCCAATCCTACCAGAACTCAAAGAGGCATGCTTCTGCAAAGGCTTTGGTTCCACTTTGACAGGATCAGCCTTAAAATGGCTTTTAAATGTTCCACCTCATTCTATTACATCTTTTGCTCATTTACTTAACTTATTTAACAGCCAATTTTCTTGTAGCAGGAGCTTTGAGAAACTAGCGAGTGATCTTTAAAGGATAACGTAGGGATCAAAAGATTCCCTGAGGGATTATGTTAACAAATTTAGTAGAGAATCCCTGGATATCCCGAACCTTGATGTTGCCATGGCAGCACAAGCGTTCAAAATGGGGTTACAGAAGGATTCTCAATTTTACCAAGAACTTGTAATGAATCATTGCAGGAATCTGGATGAAGCTCGAAATAGGGCCTTGAGATACATAAGGCTCGAAGATGACATGAAAATGCAGGAAAGGATGAACACATCCTCAATGTATGAATCGACGAATAGGAAGTCAGAATCCTCATACAAACAATACCGATCCAAGCCATATGCCAAGAACGACAACAAAAGAGTGAATGTTATTGAGTATGAGGATGAACAAGAATATCCTAAACTTTCATAATATTGTTTTTCAGTAAATGTTCCTGAACTAATGTATGCTATGCATGGATTGGGGGACAAAGCAAGATGGCCGAAAAAGAATCTGAAAAATGCTGATTGGAAGGATAAATCAAAATGGTGTCCCTTTCATGAAGATTTTGAGCACATGACGAAGGATTGTATAGCCTTGAGAAAAGAGATCAGCTACTTACTAAGTAAAGGTTTCCTAAAAGAACTTCTTGGTAGAAAGAAGAACATGACTCAGGATACTGATAGGAATCCTAAAAGAGCTACATCTCCACCACCAGATGCAAAGATAATCAACTTCATCTCCGGAGGATCCGACATATGTGGAACTTCTTACTCTGCGACCAAAAGACATACAATTACATATCATTAAACTAAATGCTCATTTTTCGTTTCTTGTGTGAATAGCCGCTTGGTTCTTACGACTCTAGAACTTGCCACGACGATACATTCCCTGTCCTTACCAACTTAAACCCGAGTAAGTAAATGATGGAGGCATTAGGACTAACCCCTTTTTATTTCTACACCATTATTTTTTTTTACCACCTACCCAAAATCCCCCTAGTTAGCCCCTTTGAGCCTAAACCTTTTCATTTCATAACCCAAACAAACACCCTTTTACCCACCAAAATCTTTTTCATTTTTAACCCTTTGTTTTAGTAACTAGCTCGGTTCTTTGTATGACTTTTCAAAAAAAAAATGTTGATTATGAAGCAAAAGAAAATAAACAAACAAGTTCATCAAAAATAACTTTGTTTAAATAAATAGTTTCATCAAAATAAAAAAATAAAAAGTCTTACGAAAACCGACGCTTGTTACGCTTTTCGCCATTTTCTACTAACCACTAACCCAACCACCTACCTTTAACCCAAGCCTAACCCTTCACCCAAAAAGTCCTCTTGATATTTACAAAGGTATATAGTTAAAAAGGAGCTCAGTCAATATCATCCAGTTGGAGACTTTGAACCCGGAAACTGAGATTACTTCAAAATCCACTGTACTTTAGGATTCAGTGGGGAAACGAAGAACACTGTTGGGGAAATCAAGCTACCTGTCTATGTTGAAGGGATGAACTCATTACAACACTTCTGTGTTATGGATTCATTATCCTACTACAACATAATATTAGGCAGGCCTTGGATTCATGATATGAAATTCGTACCCTCCACTTACCACCAATGTGTAAAGATACCTACTCCTTGGGGAGTGGTGAAAGTTGAAAGTGACCAGCAGGAAGCAAAAGAGTGTTGCACTTCCTCGATGAAGGCATCAGGAAAATCCCGAGAAGGATAGCAATCAAAGATACAAGCATAGGATATTATGGAAGCTTCTGAACAGGATGTCAAGAAAGTCATCCTTGATGAAGATAATCCAGATATCTCAGTGCTTGTAGGAGTCAATATCCCTGAGGATATTGAGAAACAACTTATTAGCTTTTTAAAATGCAGGTTGTCTACATTTGCCTGTAAGCATGAGGATACGACAGGTATCTCAAAGGATATTACAACCCATAAACTTGGAATTGATAAATCTTTCAGGCCTGTTCAACAAAAAAGAAGAAAGTTCGCTCCTGAAAAGAATGTTATCATCCAATAAGAGGTGGAAAAGCTATTAAAATCCAAGATGATAAGGGAGGTCAAATTCCCAAAGTGGTTAGCAAATGTAGTGGTAGTGCAGAAGAAGTGTAAGACCCATCATAATTAATCAAGATTACAATAATAAACTACGCATTTTACATGAAAATGCGACCTTTCAAAAACTTTTATAAGTTATCATTTATACATGATTATAACATTCAAAAGATAGTAATAATTGTTCACATAAGTTGTTTGTAACATAAACAATACGATTTCATTGCGGAAGCTTCAAAGACGAGTGTTCGGTTCTTGATACTTGACTTGATCATCATCCGGATGCAAACTATGATCACCTAAAAATTCAAAACAAACATATAAATTAGTTTTGATGGTCAAATAACAAGTTTAAACAAGTCCGGAATGCAAAATTTACAACAACAAAAAAAAATTGCCAGCTCTGCAGTCTATCGCGGCCCGTGACAGATTTAGCCTTAGTCCTTCGTGGGCCTCCACAGCCTTTGGCGGGGCGCGGCAGACTTTAAGATCTCCGTCGTGGGGCGCGACGGCCACTTTTCGACAGAAAGTTGTTTTGTTTAGCTGCACTTTGCCCAGCTCAATCTTTAACCAAAATTCCAACTTTAAAATCCTGTAACTTTCATTCTACAAGTCCGTTTTTCATGATTCTTTTTCCTACGTGTCCGTAATTTAAATACGGACCCGTTTATCATCATTATTTGCGTAAAAATATTGTTTATAGACCGATCGCCTATAAATCCCCATTTTATTTATTAGACCCGTTTGGTTATATAACAAACTTCACATAGTTCATTCCTATTGGTATCTAAACAAAGTTACCCATTTCCCCAGGCTTGTCAACATTGGCGTTTCACTACCATTCCCAAGATTTACACATGCAATATGTGGCTGATGTGTGTAAAATACAACATATAAATTACATCAAATGAGGCATAAAACTAACCCTTTTTAGTACTAATGTTAGAAAAAGTGTGCTTTTGTCTTCCTTTTGTATTTTCAGGATTAAATGAGCGTAAATGAACAAAAGAAGCAAATATGCAGCAAAATCTAACATGATTACAAGAAAAGGAATAACCGTGGCATGCCCGACCCCTTGACAGCATCTTCCCAAGCAAAAACAAGTGAACAGAAGGCTGACCACGGCCCCGTGCCCAGCGGACATGGGGACGTGGCCAGGTGTCTGCATAAAGGAAAAAGCTATAGAAGCTTCTATTTCCCGACACGGGGGGTGTGCCCAGATCAACACGGTCGTGGTCAATGCTAAGATTCGCAGAATCCAAGCAATTCTTGATAGTACAGATACGCTTCTGCACACGGGGCCGTGCCCAGCGGACATGGGGGCGTGTGGAGCTAATGGAGACAAATTGCAATTAATGAAGAAAGAGAAAGTGGATGGACACGGGGCCGTGTCCGGGCTTCTGTGCAAGCTGTAAATAGAGGTGCTTGGTTCACTTCAAAGGCATCCCTTGGCAAACCACCTCTCTCACACTTCACCCACACTCCACCACCACTACAACCCACATCCATCACCATCATCCATCATAGAGTGTGTGTAGTAGTCTCGGGATCCAAGATTGATAGTAAGAGTTCTTGACAATCAAAGGCCATGTTTGCCTAAGTCTCTTATATCACTTGGTGAAGACAAACATTTAGTGTAATACTTTTGTTTTTTAATCTTTTCTCACTTTTTATTTGGTTTTGTATTAATGACTTTAATAATTAGTTTCTTATGTTGAAGGTGAAACTTCCTTATCATTTGTCCGTGGTGTCTTGGCGTTATTTTACTGTCTATATAAAATAAAAGATTTACACCATTCATATCTCTACGGTCTATATAGAGATATGTTGGCTACCTGGTCGGGGGTTAAGGGAATGGTTTGGTAAGGTTCTTGCCTTGTTCAGTGTATAGATCCTGCAAGGACCTAGGACAAGCTTACTAGGACCTCCTTCAATACCCACTGGTATTGGATGGCGGGGGTGCGAATGGCTTGATCCCCTCATATGTAAACTACTATTAATACATTAACCCGGCTACTTGGGATTGTATCCCTGCTGACTCAAACCACTTATCCGAGGGTAACGTCACCTTCAAAAGAGGGGCCTACCACATTACGCATTAACAACTTAATTAATTATCTTTCAATATTCCGACCCTTTAGGATTGTATCCTTGTTGACTCAAACTACTGGGTTGAGGGTAACGTCACCTTCAAAAGAGGGGCCTACTACTATAACTAAGATAATCTCTTAAAAAGTGCAAAAGTGTGAAAATCATCAAAGGTTACACTAAAGGCAAGTCGGATCCAAGTGATTCATCTTATCTATCTATTTTTATTTTTATTTTTATTTTATTTTTCAGCATTTTTAGCTTTTTTTTTTATTTTCATGTTTAAAACTTTTTCTAAACTTTTGATTTGATTAGACATTGAGGATAAACCGGTACTAAAAGCTCTTGTGTCATTGGATGACCTCGGTATCTTACCGACACTATACTACGCTCACGATGGGTGCACTTGCCCATATGTGTGTTTAGTGTTAGTAAAATATCGTGTTTTATAAATTTAAAACTTGACTAAAGTGTTAAAAAGGGCTTAAAATATACATAAAAATATATTTACACCGACACACATCAGTCGCGCTTGAAATAACAATTTCAATCATAAATATTATTACTATATCAACAAATTATTATTCTAAACTTTTGAGCCAATATCATGGGTTCTTTTAAGACAAACTTATCCTTTTGGCGTGTCCGTTCTCGGCCCATGCTCTCATAATTCATATTCAACGAGTGACATTCAAGTCACTTCAATATTATCAAATTAGACATTATTTAGACTCGTTTGGTTTTCGAGTGAACTTCGTCACTTCATTGACTTACCAAACATACTTTAACCGTTTATTTTGACGCGTTCGGTTTGTCGAGTGAATTTCGTCACTTCATTGACTTTACCAACATACTTTAACCGTTTATTTTGACATGTTCGGTTTGTCGAGTGAACTTTGTCACTTCTATTACTTACCAAACATATTCTAATCATACATTTTGACCCGTTTGGTTGTCGAGCGAACTTCGTCACTTCTATGACATACCAAACTCAAATATCACACGATAATTCCATTAACATTTCTAAGAACAATATTTATGCATAATGTAATGAAACTAAAAGTTAGGTACCTTTAGAGCATTCCCTTCAAGCGTGTATCCGCTCTGGCTTGTCCACTTGAAGATTCAATTCCCTTGCTTATAGAGTTCAACCAACGATTTTCTTAGAACTCTTATTATAACATGTTTTGCATAATTCACCATACGATTCGAACATGCATTTTTACCCTAAATTTCTACAATTTGCTCTCGTTTAGGCATTACATCAAACACCTAGTGAGCATGATTTTATACAAATAACAATCAAGTTCATGACTAACTATTTAGCCAAATTAACATCATTTTCTAGTTCATTTCATCTAGCATACATAATAACACCTAGATTCACTTCATAAAAATCAATAATACTCATTTTATGATCAAGATTCCAATGTTTTTCATTATCCTACAAAACCCATTTAACACCTAAATGGGTGATTATGAGTTTCTTACTTATGAACACTAATTTATCAAATTTTTTAACTAGGGTTCGTTCCTAAACATGGATTCATCCTAGTTTCACCCAAACATCCATCATTCAAGCTCTAATTTCGAATTTCATATGTTCGTCTAGAATTTGAGATGGAACCAAATAGTGAAATTTGACATACCTTGTGATCCCTTCACTGAGGTGATCACTAATTTGTGCTTGTATTTCGATTTGGGTTTGATTTGCCCTTCCAATTTGTTGATTTTGTGCTTGTTAGGGTTTTGAGCTCGAGAGTTTTTGGCTCATGTGAATGTCTCGACCAGAACACACACTAATGTGTGTGTTTTGGTGTTTTGTTCTTTTAATTAAAAACCATTTTTCAATTTCTCAATTTTAGTCCCTCAACTTAACTCAAGTTTTTATAATGGGGTTCATAACTAAGTTTCCTTGTTATTTCTAAAATTCTCGACTAACTAGGTTAATTATTCCTAGTCGCATTATTCTTTGATTAGGACCAACATATATATATATATATCCTATGTAATTAAATATTAATTTCTAATATTTTCGGGGTGTTACAAGAAGAATGGGAAATGGAGAGTCTGTGTTGATTACACAAACCTTAACAAAGCATGTCCGAAGGATCATTCCCACTACCTCCCATTGACTCCATGGTAGATGCAACTGCTGGACACGAAATGCTGACTTTCATGGATGCATCCTCAGGATTTCAACAAATCCAAATGGAACCATCCGACCAGGAGGATACAACATTTATGACACCTACATGTATATATTGTTATATTGCAATACAATTTGGTTCGAAAAATGCAGTGCAACATATCAAAGGCTAGTCAACATGATGTTCAAGGATAAATTGGGGGATACTATGGAAGTATACATCGACGATATGGTGGTGAAATCTAAGAAAGCTGAGAATCATCTCCAAGACTTGGAAAGTGCCTTCAATATCCTGGACCAGTATAACATGAAACTGAATCCCGCAAAATGCCACTTTGGAGTGGGGGCAGGAAAGTTCTTGGGATATATGGTAACCAAAAGAGGAAGCAAGATCAGAGCAGATCAAAGCTATTCTAGATCTCAAATCCCCATCCAATATGAAAGATGTTCGAAGATTAACTGGAAGGGTAGCAGTATTAAACAGAATCATATCAAGATCCTCTGAAAAATGTAAAGAATTCTATGATATCCTGAAAAAGAACAAGAAATTCGAATAGGGAGAAAAACATGAAGCTACTCTACAAGCATTAAAGCAGTATTTCTCAAGTGCACCTCTACTAATTAAGCCTGAAGATGGTGAACCCCTATCTCTATATCTTGCAGTGTTAGGAAATGCAGTAAGTGCAATCTTGGTTAAAGATCATGAAGGTCAGCAGTATCCTGTCTCTTAAGTTAGTAAAAGTTTATTAGATGCTGAGACTAGATACTCTCATCTAGAAAAATTAATAATGGCTTTAGTTATGGCATCAACTAAACTTAGTCACTACTTTGAAACAAATAGGATACATATTAAATCCAACTATCCTATTAAAAATGTCCTTAGAAAACCCGAGATGTCTGGTAGAAAGGAAAAGTGGTATGTGAAACTAAGTGATTATGATTTAGTGTATGAACCTAGGAATGCTATAAAGTCTCAGGCCTTAGCAGACTTTGTGGCTGATTTTAGTAGCGATATACAAGAAGAAGCTGATTTAGAAGTACAACTAGGTGAGAGCTCAGAATTTTGGACACTACATACTGATGGTGCACCCAATCTAAGAGGTGTAGGACCAGGAATTCTACTAAAATCGCCACAGGGGGACATGTTACCCCAGGCTATTAGGTGTGAGTTTTGCTGCTACGAATAATGAAGCTGAGTATGAAGCTTTAATAACAGGATTAGAAGTAGCCAAGAATATGAATATTAAATGTTTACAAGTATATGTTGATTCCTTGTTGATTACAAACCATTTCAATGGATCTTATGCAGTAAAAGGCGAAAAATCAGCTGAATATCTTGGAATTGTTAAAGATTTAGCAGGATATTTCAATATATTTTCACTTGAACAGGTACTAAGGGAAGAGAATGCTGAAGCAGATGCTTTAGCAAACTTAGGATCTACTATCAGGATACCAGAAGGAACACGGATACCAATAGTTCATATCTTACACCCTGCGATGGAACATTTGAAATCTCAGGGTAAATAGGTATCGAGTATCCGGGACCCTGGTGATGGCTATCCTAAGAAGTATCCTGAATCCTGGATGACTCAAATCGTTAAGTACCTACAAGTAGGAGATATCCCAAAGGATGAAAACCCTACCACTTTCAGAATGAAGGTATCTCGTTTTACTTTAATAAATAATATCTTGTATAAGAAACCAAAGAAGTACTCCAGGATATACATGAAGAAAACTGCAGCAACCATACTGGGGGCAGAGCTTTATTTTCAAAAGTACTAAGAACAGGATATTATTGGCTAACTATGAGAAAGGATGCTATGGAATATACCCGGAAATGTGATGCATGTAAGAGACATAGCAACATACTTCATCAACTTGCAGAACCATTATATCCTATTATATCCCCATGGCCATTTATGAAATGGGAGATGGATATAGTGGGAAAGCTTCCCAAGGCTTCAGGAGGAAAAGTTTTTATGTTAGCAATGACAGATTACTTCTCTAAATGGGTTGAAGCAGAAGCTTTTGTCCAAGTTAGGGATCAAGAAGTGGTATTCTTCATAAAAAGGAATATACTGATAAGATTCGGGATACTGGTCGAGATAATTTGTGACAACGGCTCTCAATTTATCAGCAAGAGGACTATAGACTTTTGTAAGAGTTGGGGCATAAAGATGATACATCAACACCGGTGCATCCTCAAGCCAATAAGCAGGCAGAATCATCGAAAAAGATAATTGTTAATAATTTGAAGAAGAGATTAAGTGCTAAAAAAGGAAAATGGGTTGAGAAACTACAATATGTCCTATGGGCAGATAGAACAACTGCAAAAAATGCTACTGGGCAGACCCCATTCTCACTAGTATTCCAGGCGGAAGCAGTGATTCCGACTGAAATGATGATACTTACAGCTAGATCAAATCTATGAAATCCTGATTTGAATCCTGAAGCCTTATGCCAAGAGTTGGATACCGTTGATGAATAAGAGACGCAGCAAAATAAGAATGGCAACATACAACACAGGATAGCCAAGTCTTACAACAAGAATATAAGTACAAGAAGATTCCAAGTTAGGGATTGGGTATTGAGAAAGGCATTTCAGAACAAAACTAATCCTACCGATGGAAAACTAGCCCCAAAATGGGAAGGACCATATGAGATAGAATCAGAATCCAGAAATCAAGACGATGGAGGGGGATATGCTACCAAGATCCTAGAATGCCATACACCTCAAAGTTTATTACAAGTGAGTTTGGAATTTAAATTCTAACTCTGGAGGGTATGAACCCTACCTTATTTAAATTTATTTATTTTATTATTTTTTTGAAACCCTATACTGACTTAAGCATCGGAGGGGTGTTAGCCAAGCTAACACCCACTCTCACCCTAGTTTGAAGATGTTTTGTAGGGATACATTTCAGGATGATACTCCAGGATATTTACTCAAGATAAAATCAAAAGACTAGAGGATTGGCCCCCTCTCTCATGTTTAAAGGTGTTACATCCCTTCTAAGGTTTAAAGGTATTCACCTTTCTCTCGAATTGAGTTTAAACACTCCGCCTAGAGCGTACGTTATCCGCATATAGTTCAAGATGGCGGGACCAGTTCATGTAACAGTGGCTGACAATTTCGTCATTATTGGCTATATCCTAGATTCTTATGGTATATGAGGATTGATCACCCTCTTTCATGTGAAGGGTATTTTCATAATCTCTAAGGTTTAAAGGTTTTCACCTTTCTAAGGCTTGGAGTTCATACACTCCCGCCTGTAGCGCATGAAAAATGGGTTTATCCCCAGTGAAACACAAGATTTTGGATAATCCTAAGAGTATAACACAATTATGTTCAAATATATTTCTCTTGATGGATGAAAATTATAAAGCTCAATTACCAAGTGAAGGATTACATGAGCGAAATATATCCTGATGCAACATGTTGATCCTGCAAGACATATGACATCTATGCTAGGGCTGAATGTAACAAATGCTGACAATATTTCCTGCTGGGGACATTACAAATGATCCTAAGGTTTATCACAAACTTTCTACTTAAACGTCTCTGGTACGGATTCTTATTTTTTCTAAGTTTAAAGTCCTTATCTAAATAAATGGGATTTTTTAACTAAAATTTGTATCCTACGGAATTTTTATAAAGCATTTTTCAAAACATAAATGGAAAGAAATATAAATACCACTAATATCCTGACCAGGATACTTATTCTAACTTTTTGCAAAAAAAAAACATATAACACAAGGATATAGACAAAAGATTAGATTCATATTAACAAGTCAAAATGTTACGCCCTTAGCTTCATTTCAAACCGAAACCCATCCACCAAGGGTGTAAGCTGTTCAAAAGCATATTAACATTAATGTTTGAAGGCTTTGTCCTGAAACACCAGGATCCCTCCACCTCTAATCGTTATATTATTCTAAAATCTGAAGTGCAGGAAATGTAAATTGTTCAGCATGCAGAAAAAGTAAATTGTTCAACAGACATTAACCATCAGAATAAAAAAAAAGTGGGCTCCGGCCTAGGCAATAACATCCATCATTGCCCACTTTGCTGCCCACTAACGGGGCAGCACCAACTACACCATCATCTCCACCGGCACCTGCTCCACCATCTTCATCAGCCTTGCCACCTGCCTCCGCCGCTGCCTTAGCCGCCTTAGAGGACTCGCCAGCCCTAGATTTAGCAGGATACTCCACAGGGCTACCTCCTAGATCCTTCAGCTTGGCCTCCCAGGCATCCACAGTCAAGGATAGGCATTCAAAGCCTGCTTCCTTGGCCTCATTAGCCATCTTGATCCTGGCGAAATCACGACCGAATTCTTGAGGCCATTCCTGAAGGAGACCATTTCCAGCTCATGGTTAACCTGGACGGCGGCTAGCTCGACCTCAGCATCCTGAGTCACCTTCTTCATCTTATCCTCGTAATGTTGGGTCTTGGCGGCAGCGATCTTCCCCTGATCCTCAATGGTGAGCTTGGCTTTCTTCGACTTAGCCTCTAGAACCTTGACCGTTTCACAAGCCTCGTTGTGAAGAAGCACCAGGTGGTCCAGACCCTACAAAACAAAATACAGGTATCAACAAATATAACCTAACCAGGATACAGGTTTAGCATACATGTGTAGGATACAGGATACGGGATGTGGATATTTACCTGGTTGAGGAATGTGGTCATGGGACCAATGAATTCCATAAAGCCAAGACCATCATAGGAAAAGGGTTCGGCAACAGTAGCAGGGGGTCATGTTAGGATCTGAGTTTGTTTAGATTGTGTTGTTTAACTAAATGAAAGACGAATAAGAGAATAGATTGCAGGGGAAATGAAAGTAAATTTTATAACACAATCACATGAGAATAGTTTTCAGCAAACATGATTTCATTAATCGAATGATTGTATGAATTACAAGATTCCACTATGCATGCATGCAACACTAAACTCCCCCTCAGCCTGAGCTCATAGTTAGTTCGTACAAGATGATGGTGAAAAGAGCTCATAGAACAGTACAGGTACTGTTCTATTTATAGTACAATCCTAACCACTGAGCATCTAATGCTGACGTCACCTAGACAGTGACATCTAACAGAATAACAACCTCTAAACACAGATCTATACAAAACACTAATACAATAAACAGATGATACATAAACACTGATGTAGCTTTCCACTGTTGTTACCTAAACACTGATGTTGCAGATCAGTGCTTTCTTCAATGGGTGATCAGGCCTTGAGTCAGCAGTGCTTTAGCCTTCATCAGTACTTTGAAAAACAACAGTTGTTAGGTCTTTAGTCTTTATACTCAGCAGCTCTTTGAATGACAATTGTTGAGAGGAACAGTTCTTAGATTCATCAGCTGATAGAAACACTATCATTGGAGGGAACTTAGGACATGCACTGCTTATTGGTGATCAACTGTTGAGAACCAGTTTTGGCTTTCAGTATCATCTGTTCTTCTGGTTTGATTACATGGGACAACAATCTCCCCCTAGAACAGATGATGCCAAAACACTTCCTTATTCTTGATCTTTATTCTCTCATTAACTTCTCCCTGATTTGCCCTTTGAATTGTAATTCAAAGTTCGTAGAGTCTTCATCATCCTCATCCCTGCAGAGTTGAAGATCTAAAAGATCTAAGAGGTCAGCTGTATCCAGACCTAATGCATCCTCTCTTGAAATGGGTTCAACTCTTCCATTGGACTTGAGCAAAGTCAATACATAGGTCTTTCTATCAGACTTCCACTTTAGTATTTTTGAGTTCAATGGATTTCTGGGGAGAGACTTTATTTGATGAGAGTTTGGTGATGGAGGTCTACTTGTCAGCCTTTGAACTATTTCAGCAAGTTGAACTTTATGCTTTAAGGAGGCATCATCCAAGCCAAACATGATCTGATCCTTGATGGCCTGTTTCATGGTTTTAGCTTCTTTCTTTGCATCTTCCTCATCTATCTGCTTTTGTCTTTTTCTTTGCTCTAAGACATGGGTGGATAAGTCAAATGATGTGAACAGTATTTTCAGAGAGAGGGTCTGCTGTTTTGGCTCATCAGTGGTTTTGTCTTTGTATGCTGGTTTCTTTGGTGTTGTAGGATATGTTTCTCTTAGTTTCTCCAGCTTATCATAAGTTAGATCAATGTACTGCCTAGACCATTTTGATATAGCCTTTGCTGATACATACTTAGTTGCAACCAACTCAGCTCTCTTCCTCTTGTATTCCGAATTAAGTTCTGCACTGGATTTCTTGAACTTGTTCCAGTTTGGTGCAGACTTCTTCATCTGAGGATCATTCCTTACTCTTTCAAATCTATTTACTTCTGCTTTGAGAGCTGTGAGTGGCCAGTCTTTAAACTATTCAACCTTGGTAGGGTAAAATTTGTCTCTCATAATAAGCTCTAAGAGATCTTTCCTAAGCTTCTTTTGAAGATCATCATTTGGTGGCAGGTTTGACATCTCTTTGCTTAAGTCTCTTGCATAGTCTTCCAGTTTCCTAACTTTACTAAGCCCATGCTGCATTCGACTTGAGATATTGTTATCACCTTGCCCTTTACCCTCATGTTTTGCAATAAATTCAGCTTACTTGGCTTTGAGTTTCAGATACTCATCCATGTTCTTTGGAGGTCTGAAGCCATGAAGGGATGCGAAGGTTCTTTTGGATGGATCATCCTCTGTATAGAATTGCCTCATTTCAGCTTCCAATGCATGCAATTCCAGAGGATAATTTACTGCCAATGGAATTGATCTTGAAGGATCTTCCCCTTCAAGTGTTAGTGGTTGAGTAAGTGGATTTGATGTTGGTGATGGTGGAGGATTAAATGGTCCAGGGTTGGTTTGGATGAAAGGTGAAGATGATAGAGGAGTAGGTGTAGGTATATCATCATCATTCACTTGAAACTTTCTTTTTCTTGTATAAACAGTTTTAGGAGAAGGAGTTTTTGTTGGAGAGTTGGAAATAGAAATGAAGATTGCTTGGGAAGGAAATTGAAAAGTAGTGGTTGGTTGACTAACAGTGGTTGAAACAACTAGTGTCTCAACCGCGGTTGTCATAACAACTGTTGGAGTGTCAACATTTGTTGCAGTGTTGGATGGTATTGGTGAGGATGGTATTGTTTTCATTGCCTTTTGTTGCTTCTTCCAATTCCTTTCCTTTGTTTCATTCTGATTTTGAACAGTCTTTTTGTTTGCAGCCACTTCATCTGCTTGAATGTTCAGGGTTTCATCAATTCACTTTTTCTTTTCTTTGGCAGATGTTTCATCAGTGGTTTCAGAAGACTTCTTCTCAGGTTCTGGCTTTTGCCTTGGAGTAGATCTGCCAAATTTCTTCATATCATGTTTCTCCCCCTTTTTGGCATCATCTTGATCATCATCATCATCTCTAAAGATAGGTGCAGGGGCAGTGCCAGTCATTTTTGTTAAGGCCTCTTTGATAGCCTTGATTTCAGCCTGAGTGTCTTTATACATTGCTTCAACCATATTTCTGATCAGTGCCATTTGTGTATTATGTTGAATTTCTGCAATCTGGACTGAGTTCCAGAGCTCTTGGGATAATTGTTGATGTGTTGGTTGACTTTTGGAAGCTTCTACCAAAGTTTGTATTGATTGATTCATGGTGAGAACAATGGTTTCAATGGAAGATAACCTCTCCATCAAATCTTGGTATTTTAAACCATCACCCAAATGAATGGGATCATCTGATTTCCCACCAGTGGTGGTTGTATCAGTTTTTGAACTAGGAGGAGTCTCCAATGGTTCATCAACTGATGCCCCTTTTTCTTAGTACTGGGGACTTCCCTCTGCAGTGGTTACCTTAGAAATCTCACCAGTGGTTAACTTGAACACACCAGTGGATACCTTGATAGCATCAACAGTGGTTGCCTTCAAGGGAGTCTTACTTATGAAACTACTAGCCAGATGTAGATCAGTGGATCCAACATCTGTAGTAGCTGCTCCACTTGAACTACCAACAGGAATTTCATGAAATTCTAGTGGTGTATCCTCCTCAGCTGTTTGTGGGATAACCAATTGAGGTGGTTCAGACACAGCCATTGTTGAGGTTGTACTCTCTTTAATGTGTGATTGAGAGGGGCTGTTTTGAGTCTGAAGCTCAATGGCATTAAACAGAGGTACAAGGGATGGTGGAAGTTGAGATGAGGGGATTGGTGTTGAAAGAGAATTTTCCCAGAGAGAAGTGCTGTTAAGCATACTCTCAAGTGAGGGTAATAATATTGAGGTATCCCTGTGGTTACAACATGTTCCTTTTGTGAGGAAGCATGAGGAGTTGAGGCTTTGGGTGGAGATCTTTCCATCTGTTGTGAGGAAGTAGCAACAGTGGTTGTTGGTGACATTTGTGTTGTCACTGGGTTAAATTATGGGATCTCATATTCTAGAAGACCCTTTTTGGTGGGTTTGGTGGGCGTTGTGGATTTCTTTTTGGTCTTTTTGGAGGTTTTTGGTGGGGGTTGCACATCAGTGGTTGTGCTGCTGTGTTCACCAAGAGCAGTGGGCTCAACAGCTAAAGTCTGAGGAGCAGATGTGGACTCATCCAAAATTTGCTCAGACTCCCCTATTTGTGTTTTTGAACTTTTTGACTCTTTAGCCATGAGGCGAGTAAAAGTTTCAGCAGACAAGCTGTTTATTTCAAAAGGAGCACCTTGTATAAGTACTTGTGCATTTTCTTTTGGTATTTTGTGTTGCAAATAATAACTCAAAAACCTTGGAAACAATAACAAAGCATGTGGCTTCTTTTCTTTAATATTTTTCACATTTTTGACCAAATCATTAAAAATTTCTTGGGAGTAATTGAAATCAGTTTTTGACATGATAGCATATCCCAAGAATTGGATTTTCAGAGGAATTTCATTAAAAGCAGTTGTTTTATTAGACACACAGGTGAGCAGGGTATGGCACAGGAATTTCATGGGAGGTGGAAATTCTCCCTTTTGCATAGTAGCTTTTGTCAATTATCCTGCATACCCTCTTTCGATCAAATCAATTTGATACTCATCCTTAGGGAAAGAGGTTTTACCTGCTTGGTCGTTCATCTGAAAGACTTCTGATATGGTCTGTGGTGTGATTGGGACCAAAATTCCACCTACTTCTGATGAGATTGCCCATGGCTTTTTATCTTGAATTTCAAGTTTGGCATGTGCCCAGAAATCTCGTAGGGTATCTTGGTAACTGGGAGCATTGCAGGTCAACAAAGTTTTGTACTTTGATGATGAAAGGGCGTCAATGATGGAATGGAAATTTGTATTTTTGCTTGATTTTTCAAGTGTACAGAGATAATTGTGTGGGTGTTTGATGATGAGAACCACGGTGATTATGAAAAATCGCGAATGGAAGAGAAAGAATGAATGTGAGATGGAAACCGCTTTTGAAGAATTTTTGAATTCGATACGGTAGTGAAACCTCTGTTTGGGTTTTATCAGGGTTTTATGTGAGTGAAAAAGTGAATTCTAACGCGGCAGCGGTTTAAAAGATCGGACGGCTAAGATCTGTCCACATGGCAACCTCTGATGGAAAAGTGGGAGACAGTTGTTTGGAAACCACTGATGGGCAATATCAGTGGTTGAGAACATTGAATAATGAGAACAGTGGCTGATTTTTAACTATCAGTGGATAGATATCAGTGGTTGAAGCACTGATGTTTGGTCAACAGTGGTCAACGAGGAATATGAAGAAACAGAGGTTGTCTTTCAGCAGTGGATGAAATTTCAACAATCAGATGTTTGAACCAATCAGTGGATATGGACAGACTTTTAAGGATTAATGAAAAATTTCATTTTAACTATTTTTAAGGATTGATTTTTTATTTTCTGAAAACATTTTAATGCCTTTTATTCATAGAAAAACAAGGTTTTGCTTATTATTCCATGTTAAGCATGCTCATTCTAGAGATCAAGCTTTCAAAGGTGGATGTGTTTAATGCTTTTGTTAGCACATCTGCCAGCTGATCCTTAGTTGGAACATGATGCAGAGAAATCAAGCCTTTTTCATAGCAATTCCTCACAAAGTGATGTCTGATGTCAATGTGCTTGGTGGTTGAATGAGAGACTGGATTTTTGATGATATTTTATGCTGCTTGACTATCCAACATGAGAGGTGTCTTTAAAGCAGTTATACGAAAATCTAGCAATTGATTTTGAAGCCACAACAGTTGGGTTGTACAGCTTGCAACAGCAATGTATTCTGCTTCAGCAGTGGATGTAGAAACAACTGCTTACTTTTTTCTTTGCCAAGATACTAAGCAATCACCTTGGAATTGGCACCCACCTGATGTAGACTTCCTAGTTGTGTTGCATCCAGCAAAATCACTGTCTGAAAAACCTGAAAGCTTAACATTCCCATTAGCAGGGTACCAGATACCAAGTGTGGGAGCACTTTTTATGTATCTGAATATCCTTTTTACAGCAATGAGGTTAGACTTCCTAGGTGCTAATTGGGATCTTGCACAAACACATGTGGCAAACGTGATGTCTGGCCTAGATGCAGTTAGGTACAATAAAGACCCAATCATGCTTCTATATAATGTTTGATCAACCAAATCATCCTTCTCATCAGACATAACCAGCTTTGTGGTTGCCATGGGTGTACTACATGGTTTGCAATCCTTCATCTCAAATTTGTTTAAAATCTCTTTTGCATACTTGCTTTGATGAATGAAAGTGCCATTTTGCAGTTGCTTAACTTGGAGACCAAGAAAGCACTATAGCTCACCCATTGCACTCATCTCAAACTCAGCTGCCATGAGTTTTCTGAACTCTTCACACATTTTATTTCATGTGCTTCCAAAAATGATGTCATCCACATAAATTTGGACAATAATCATATCTTTTCCTCTCCATTTTAAAAACAGTCTTTTGTCAATTTTTCCTCTTGTGAAGCCAATAGAGATTAGAAAACTGAAAAGACTTTCATACCAGGCCCTTGGTGTTTGTTTCAGGCCATACAAAGCTTTGTTTAGCTTGTAGACATGATTTGGATTAAATGGATCCTCAAAACCAGGAGGTTGACAAACATATACCTCTTCTTGAATCTTACCATAGAGGAATGCACATTTGATATCCATCTGAAACACCTTGATGTTGTGGTTGACAGCAAAGGCTAAGAATAGTCTGATAGCTTCCAATCTTGCTACAGGGGCAAAAGTTTCATCATAGTCAATGCCCTCTTCCTGTCTAAAGCCTTGAACCACAAGCCTAGCTTTGTTTTTTACAACAATGCCCCTTTCATCACTTTTTTTAAAGACCCACTTTGTGCCAATAGGACTCACACCCATTGGCAGTGGTACAAGTTCCCATACTTGTTGTCTTTTAAACTGTTTGAGCTCTTCTTGCATAGCTTCTACCCAACAGTGGTTGAGCTTTGACAGCTGTTTTGAACATCTGCTTCTTTGGTGGTGGATGTGAATTTGTGTTGTGGAATTACAACTTCATATCCATAATCCTATGATGGAGATTGTGGTGTACCTGCAGGGTTAGTTTTTACAAACACATCTTCAAAAGTAAATTTATCACAATCAAACAATTCAGCAGGGTTTGCTGGGATTTTTAGTAATGAAAGTTCATTGAACTTTACATTCAAAGTCTCTTCCGCACACCTAGTCCTTGTGTTAAACACTTTGTAGGCCTTGGCAGTGGTTGAGTATCCCAAATGATAACCACAATCTACTTTGGCTGCAAATTTTAAAATTGAATCTTTTAGGTTTAATATAAAACATGGGCAGCCAAAGATTTTGAAGTATGAGATCAGTGGTTTGATTTTGAACAGAGTTTCATATGTAGTTTTTTGATGCATGGGGTTGATCAAAACCCTGTTATGCACATAGCAAGCAGTGTTTACAGCCTCAGCCCAAAAAGTTAAGGGTAAACCTGAATCTGCAAGCATTGTTCTGGCAGCTTCAATCAAAGTTATGTTTTTCCTTTCAACCACACCATTTTGCTCTGGTGTTCTTGGGATGTTGTACTGCCTTACAATCCCTTTTGACACACAGAACTCATCCAACTCCTTGTTTCTAAACTCTGTTCCATTGTCACTCCTAAAGATTTTTACTGGCAAGTCAAATTGCTTTTCAACCTGTTTGACAAAGTCTTGCAAAACTCTGTTCCATGTAAACCTAGAAAAATCATCTACAATAACCAAACAATATCTTTTCTTTTTCAAGCTCATGATTTTTACTGGGCCAAACTAATCCATGTGCAACATTTGCAAACACTTGGTTTTTTGGACTCTTCAATGGACTTGTATGAGCTTTTATGTTGTTTACCTTTTAAGAAGGAAACACAATGCTCAGAACAAGTGAACAATTTTTGTGGAAGACCTCTTACAAGGCCTTGTTTTGATAAAGTAGTGATTGTCTTGAGATTTGTGTGCTCCAATCTTCTATGCCATAATTTTGTCTCTTTGTTAGAGGCAGCTGAGAACAGACAGACATCATTCATTGGGCTCTCTTTTGACAAATCAACTACATATACATTGCCACTCCTTTGAGCAACAAGTTATGTTTTTTTCCTTTGGGTATTATTTCTTCAATCTTTTTCACCATTTCTTGTCCAACAATCTTGCAACTCTCCTTAGTAAAGAATAACCCATAGTCTTTGTCACTCATTTGTGAGACACTAAGGAGGTTGAACTTTAGATTGTCAATAAGATTTACATTTTCAAACTTGATTTTTACTGACTCAACTGTTCCAGACCCCAAAACCTTTCCGTTAGAATTGTTACTAAAAGATATATCACCCCCTCCATGATTTTTGAATTCTTTGAGTAGGGCTCTACATCCAGTCATGTGCCTGGAGCCTCCACTATCTACATACCAAAGACTATCTAAGCATGCAGAAGCTCCCTGCACATCAAGTAAACAATTAGTTCAGGAGGGTCTCCAAAGCCAATAAGGCTTTGGATGGGGCTACAACAGAATCAGTCTCAAGTCCAGGAACATGGACAATGGTTAGCTCAGGGGTTTGAACAGTTTTTGAACCATATTTCTCTAACCACTGTTCTGGACCATTTCCTGTCAAATGTTGAAATCCAAAAGGATGTCTGTTCACTTTTGGTTTAGAAGGCTTTCTGTAAGCATCATAAACATGTGGGACCCTTTGGTATGGAGGTTGACCTTTTCCTCTTTGGAATTAGTTTGCAGGAGGTGCATCTGTTATTTGAGCATTTCTGGGAGCAGAGTTTTTGTTCAACTATTTTGTAACAGCTGTTTGGACATGCACAAATGGTTGTTGTTTCTTGATGGATGATTTTGATGAACTCATAAGTGCTTTTTATGTGTACTCTTTTCTTTTAACCTCATAAGTTTTGAGGTACACACACTCATGAGTAAGATGATTGGTTTTTCCACATATGGTGCAACTTTGTGCAGGCTCAATTATGCTTGTTTTGTTAATGTCATAAGCTTTTAAGTGAAAATAATCCTTTGTGGAATTATTTTTCTTTTCACAAAAGTCACAAAACAGATTTTTAACCTTTTCTCTTTTCTTCCTCTTTTCAACTTCCTTTGCAACAGAGTTTTGAACCACTGTTGGGATGTCTTTAAGAGGAATGACCTTGGCCTTAGGTGCTTTCACACCTTCAACTGTGGAAAAATCCATTGGTTTGAAATTCTTAAGGATGTCACACTCATCTGACCAGGTGGGTTTGAATTGATATTTTTCAATCTCCTCAAAGGTTGATGACCCCTCTGGTTTTTCCAAAATGATTTTGTTGCCATTTTTATCAGTTATTTTAATTTCTTGACCATCCATGTTTGTTGGTATTATCTCAATAGAGCCATACTCATTTACAGCAGTGTTTTCAACTTGGTCATTTTTCCTGAAACCTATGCCAAATTTTACATTGTTTTTGATCTATTTATCTAACATCAGCTCATAACCTTTGCAGGATTCCACCCATTTTTCACAAGTGATTTGAGTGGATTCCAACTCCTTTTTGCAGGCATGATATTTTTCTATCATGGCTTGGAGTTGGTCCTTGGTTATTGTTGGGGATAGATTTTTCATAACTAAGGATCACGGATCCTCAAGTGCAGCCAGGATCACGGATCCTCAATTCTGTTTGAATTAAGGATCCTCAGAAGACGTTGCAGGATTAATGATCCAGGATCCTCATTGTTATCCTTATACTAACGGTTGCTTCCACTATATTTAAACTTGTTTTCCAGTAGTATACGCATTGGACCTAGTCTTGCCGATATTCTTGGGGAATATGCTCTCAATATTCTGCACGTGCATGGCTGGAATGACCGTTTTAGAAGTCGTGGGTAGCTTGCACATTTGGCGGATAGTTTGTCATTTAGATTATTTCTATTTTTAAAGGGGATAACAAGCTTGAATTAGAACAATTAGCAAAAACACACACACTCTCGCAAGCTCTCTGCAACTCATTGGCGATTACATACATTTTGCACACTAGTAATCCTTGTAACAAGCTTGTTATCATCCCGAGTTGTAACCATCGTTTGTTTAATTATAGTTGGTGATCGGTAGTTTCCATCACCCGAGGTTTTTTATGCCAGAGATCATACATTGATTAAGGGCTTTTTCCTCGTATAAATCCTTATGTCACTTGTTCATTTCATTTACAAGTAGTTCATACATTTGTTCACTGATTCAAGCATCATACCTCACAAAAGAAGATTTGGTTACATTATCCTAGTCTGATTTTTGACCAAAACAGTTTGGCACCCACTGTGGGGCAATTGGTGCTTCATTTCCGAAAAATTTTGTTCATTGTGCTAATTTCGGTTCATTATCTTCAACCATATGGCTTCTTCAGCAAAGAATACTTCGAGTTCCATGCCGGCAGTCACTTCTTCACAGGGTATTCCATGCCGTGTTCAAGCTACTGTTACTGGGTGTTTTTATGAAAATGTGCAGCACGGCCCCGTGTTCAGTGAACACGGCCCCGTGTACAGGTTACTGTAAATGCAAAACTAAACTAAAATGCAGAAAAATGTGCGCGCGTTTTAAAAAGGTTTTGAAAAACTGATTAGGCCGTCGATTTTAAGCTTTCTTAAAATCCTTGTGTCCCCGGCAACGGCGCCAAAAACTTGATGCGTGTGAAGTGTTATATATATTAGGTGTATATTTTAAGCCCTTTAACACTTTTTTAGCCAAGTTTTAAATTTATAAAACACGATATTTACTAACACTAAACACACATATGGGCAAGTGCACCCATCGTGAGCGTAGTATAGCGTTGGTAAGATACCGAGGTCGTCCAAGGACACAAGAGCTTTTAGTACCGGCTTATCATCAACGTCTAATCAAATCAAAAAGTTTAGAAAAAATGTTTTAAACTAAGAAAATAAAAACTAACTAAAATGCTGAAAATAAAAATAAAAGAAAACAGATAGACAAGATGAATCACTTGGTTCTGACTCGTGTATAGTGTAACCTTTGATTATTCCCGCACTTTTGCACTTATTTAAGAGATTATCTTAGTTATTGTAGTAGGCCCCTCTTTTGAAGGTGACGTTACCCTCAACCCAGTAGTTTGAGTCAGTAAGGATACAATCCTAATGGGTCGGATTATTGAAAGATAATTAATTAAGTTATTAATGCAAATTATGGTAGGCCCCTCTTTTGGAGGTGACGTTACCCTCAACTAAGTAGTCTGAGTCAGCAGGGATACAGTCCTAAATAGCCGGGTTAAAGTATTAATAGTAGTTAACTTATGAGGGGATCAAAGAGTTTGGACCCCCGCCATCCAATACCGTTAAGTATTGAAGGAGGTCCTACTAAATTTGACGCAGGTCCATTGCAGGACCTCTAAACGCTGAACAATGGCAAGACTCCTCCTTTTTAACTATATACCTTTGTAAATATCAAGAGGACTTTTTGGGTGAAGGGTTAGGCTTGGGTTAAAGGTAGGTGGTTGGGTTAGTGGTTAGTAGAAAAGGGCGAAAAGCGTAACAAGCGTCGGTTTTCGTAAGACTTTTTATTTTTTTAGTTTGATGAAGCTATTTATTTAAACAAAGTTATTTTTGATGAACTTGTTTGTTTATTTTCTTTTGCTTCATAATCAACATTTTTTTTTGAAAACTCATACAAAGAACCGAGCTAGTTACTAAAACAAGGGGTTAAAAATGAAAAAGGTTTTGATGGGTAAAAGGGTGTTTGTTTGGGTTATGAAATGAAAAGGTTTAGGCTCAAAGGGGCTAACTAGGGGGATTTTGGGTAGGTGGTAAAAAAAATAATGGTGTAGAAATAAAAAGGGGTTAGACCTAATGCCTCCATCATTTACTTACTCGGGTTTAAGTTGGTAAGGACCGGGAATGTATCGTCATGGCAAGTTCTAGAGTCGTAAGAACCAAGCGGCTATTCACACAAGAAACGAAAAATGAGCATTTAGTTTAATGATATGTAATTGTATTCTCAATAAAGGCTCAAAACTCACTTTTGTGGGAATGGGTTTTTTATGCGATCAAGTATATATAATCAAATTTTAATTGAGTTAGTCATGCCTTTTCAAAATTTTCTTATGTTGGTTCTTTTTATCACGACGCTATCGGTTGTAAATTCGTAAAAATATAACATTTTTAGAACTTTGAAATTCCCAAGTTAAACCTAGACAAGTAAAAAAATGAAAATTTTTGAAAAAAAATTGGGGTGATTAGCGGTTCCAATAGAGTTTTGTGTAAGGCTTGTATTTAGGACTTGCAAGATTCAAGGTTTTAGCACCCCCCCCCCCACACTTAAATTACACATTGTCCTCAATGTGTCCCAAAAATAAATTTTTAGGTTGATTGAATGTGTAAAAATGTGTAAAAAGCAAAAAATTTGTGTTACTGGGCACTGGACACGGCCCCGTGCCTGGTGGGCACGACCCCGTGTTCAGGTGCCAGTAACGAAAACTTAAAGAAGGTGGACACGGGGGCGCGTCGGCTGGGCACGACCCCGTGTCTATCAAGGTCTGCAGAATTTAAAATAAACAGCAGGTTCAGGGGAGTGGGCACGGGGGCGTGTCGGCTAGACACGGCCCCGTGTGGACAATCTGCAAGGTTGAAAAACAGGTTTCTTTCTTCGGTTTTCCCGTCCCGGCTTTAGTAGTACTAATGCTTAGTACTCTAAGCCTCGTATGTACCTGCTTAATCAATAAACACCATACCACACCATAGCAAACATCCTAATTTTACCAAGTTCAACATCCATGTTAACAAAGTTAAAAGAAAAATAAATGCAGAAAATAGAAGAAGTTAGGAAAAGTAAATTGTTCAACACTTGGCACGCATGCCTTAAATTGTTCGAGATAGAAAAAGGTTAACCTGGGGAATCATCAACCAACCGCTTCTTCCTCCGCTCCACCCGCCTAGTCCATGTCTTCATCCTCATCATCATCATCTCCACCATGCCCGACAATGTACTCCCGGATATTTCCGATATCATCTTGGATATCGGAAATATTTCTCTTGATCGCCCCAACCCGGTTGTACGTGTTGCTGGCCATATTGTAGGTGTTCCTAGTGCACATCAGGTTTTCCTGCAACAAATCATGTAAACTTTGAAAGTTAGGAAAACCGCCTCCTGAAGAGGATTGGCCCGGATCACCATGGGGCTGGTATTGGTACTGATGATGTTGTGGAGCGTGGAGGACAAGTGTTTCTTGCGGGTTCCATGCATGACCTTGCATCCTTTGAAAGCTTACCGTCCCATCTTCAGCCTCATAAATTAGGTTCATTGAGCGGCAGATGTGTATATCTACCCTACCCGACCATGGGCTCCTTTCGAATGACCTAGGTATGCGGTTGAAGTGCCTGAAGAGACGGTACACCCATCCCCCAAAGAAGATAGGGGATGGTGCAGAAGCAAGGCGGTTCAGATGCATGTTTCGGAGCATGAGGAAAGGAACATCGAGATGCCTACGGTTATGGATACAGTGGAGGACAACAAGATCTCTTAACCCAACCACGTCGCCGCTATCATGCCTTTGACTAAGAGAGTAGCCGAGGAGCCTATGGATGTATCGGTAGAGCGGATCCCTCAACTTTGTGCTCTTCGTGCTGCTCGGATTGTAGTACCCTTCACCAATCTGAGCCCACGCGGCTTGGCGATCGTTTTCGTCTATCTCTCGCATCCCTCCAGTATTTTCCTCGTTTCCCGCATCTTCTTCCGCGTACAACCCGACAATCGACCCAAATTGTGCCATAGAGATCGAATACCTAGTTCCGCCACATCAGAACGCTACCCCATCATTGTCGAATGGGTCGCACCTTGAGTTGAACGTGAAGGTGCTATAGAATTCCAAAGTGCATTCGTGGACGGAACGGAGTCGAGTTGTCAGAGCGACTCTTAGAGGTCCCGTGACAAGGTTGTTGAAGCGGTCGAGTTGGTTCACCAATGTTAACAAATCCGTGCATGCTTGCCTTGGGTATTCCTCCGGCCTTGTCTGAAGTACTTCGTATCTAGCCCTCTCATCGAGCTCATTTGCATTAAACATTGTGAACTTCCTTGCCATCTGAAAGAATACACCAAAAGTTAGCACGAAACATTAGGATTTTCGGACGAAACTGCAAACAGTGGGCTGGACACGACCCCGTGTTCAGTGGACACGGCCCCGTGTCCAGGCGTCTGTTACACAAAAATTCCATTTTTCAACCCGGCATCGAAAACTTGAAAATTTTTGGCCCAATAGGTGCGGTTTCCCCCGAAAATGAAACCCCAAGCGCCGTTTTTCTCAAAATAACCCGTTTACCCTATCAATTTTATCTTTTTCGGTTAAAAAACAAGGGTTTGGGGTTTTTATGAGAAATCGGGCGAATCTATCAACAATACAAGTGGATTTACTTCCCTTAACACTATTCTAACTAAATGCAAACCGATCTAGGCAAAAATTTGAGGTTTGATTCGGATGAAGTCCAAGAACCCTAGATTTTTCCCCAAATTTGTGGTGTTTTAACTACATGCAAGTAACTAATCTAACTACTAATGATGTAAGAATCATACCTTGACGTTGTTAGAACAAAAGGAGACATCGAAAATCTGCGGAAAATCGCCTGGAACCAGAGCTTTTTTGGGGAAACGGGGCGTGTGGAATGTTGTAACTGTTATGAAAAGGGGATATATCCCGACTGCAACGCGGACACGGCCCCGTGCCGAGCAAAGTTTTGAAAAAAACTTTTTTTTTTCTTTTTTTTTAGTGCTCGTGTGAGTGCCCTTGTTTCCCATAAACTTTGGTTAGAAAACTTACCGCTTTAAATGTTGTCCCAATCGTTCGTAACTTACCAGGTATGATGTTGATGCTTTCATTCTTCGATCGTTTGAAGTGAGTTCTCCTCCTCTTCATCCTCAATGAATCCTTGATAGAGTTTCAGCCGTTGGCCATTGACTTTGAATGGAGGCCCATTCCGAGATTTAATTTCTATTGCACCGTGTGGGAAAATATGGGTGATGGAAAAAGGTCCTGACCACCTAGACTTTAATTTACCAGGAAACAATCGAAGTCGTGAATTAAACAAAAGAACTAGATCTCCTACTCGAAATTCATTAGGTTTAATATGTTTGTCATGCAAATTTTTCATTATTTCCTTATAAATTTCAGAGTTTGAGTATGCATAATTCCTAAGTTCGTCTAATTCATTTAATTGACAAAATCGATTTTTACCAGCAAATTCTAAATCTAAGTTTACATTTTTAATTGCCCGGTAGGCTTTGTGTGCAATTTCTACTGGCAAGTGACAACTTTTTCCATAGCCTAGCTTATTTGGGGTTGTACCTATTGTTGTTTTATAAGCAGTTCGAAAAGCCCATAAAGTATCATCTAATTTATCTGCCCATTCCTTTTTATTTAACCCTACGGTTTTTTCAAGTATTCGTTTTAAACCTCTATTAGTCACTTCGGCTTGTCCGTTTGTTTGAGGGTGATATGCTGTTGAGACCCGGTGATAGACCCCATATCTTGTTAAAAAAATTTCAAGTTGATGGTTGCAAAAATGGGTACCTCTATCACTTATTAATGCTTTAGGTGTGCCAAAACGAGAGAATAATTTCTTCAGAAATCTTACCACGACTCTTCCATCATTTGTTGGAAGTGCCTCGACCTCGGCCCATTTAGACAAGTAGTCTACTACCACAAGTATATATTTGTTTCCTTTCGACGGTGGGAAAGGTCCCATAAAGTCGAGTCCCCACACATCAAAAATTTCACAAACAAGAATGCCATTTTGTGGCATTTCGTTTTTGGAAGAAATATTACCTGTTCTTTGGCAAGCATCACATGTTTTGACAAGACTTTGGGCGTCTTTGTAAATGGTTGGCCAATAAAATCCTGAATCAAATACCTTTCGTGCGGTACTAGCGGCACCATGATGCCCTTCGTATGGACCTTCATGACAATGGCGGAGAATTCTTCGTGCTTCGCCACCATGTACGCATCGTCGGACGAGTTGGTCGGCACACATTTTGAAAAGATATGGATCTTCCCAAAAATAGTGTTTCACATTAGCAAAGAATTTTTTCTTTGATGATGTGGCCAACCTTTTGCGACTATACCGCTAGCTAGGTAGTTAGCATAGTCGGCGTACCATGGTTCTTCCTTATATTCCACCATTTCCAGGGACTCAGTCGGGAATTTTTCGTTGATTTGCTCGTCCCTGGTTGCCTCCAAAGCTGGGTCTTCCAAGCGCGAAAGATGATCTGCTGCGGTATTTTCTGCTCCTCTTTTATCTTTGATTTCAATATCAAATTCTTAGAGGAGTAGAATCCACCGAATCAAACGTGGTTTTGCGTCCTGCTTTTTGAAGAGATATCGAATGGCTGCATGATCTGTATAGACTATAGTTTTAGAAAGAACAAGATAAGAACGAAATTTATCAAAAGCAAATACCACAACTAGTAATTCTTTTCAGTTGTTGTGTAATTTTCTTGTGCATCATTAAGTGTTTTACTAGCCTAATAAATTGGGTGGAAATGCTTTTCTTTTCTTTGTCCCAAGACAGCTCCAACTGCAAAGTCACTAGCATCACACATGATTTCGAAAGGAAATTTCCAATCAGGCGCTATCATGATAGGTGCATTGACTAACATTTCCTTTAGGGTTACAAATGCTTGATTGCAATCCTTGTCAAAGATGAAAGGGGCATCTTTTTCAAGTAATTTTGTTAGAGGCCTTGAGATTTTAGAAAAGTCTTTGATAAACCACCTATAAAATCCGGCATGCCCTAGGAAACTTCTGATAGCTCTTACGGAGGATGGAGGTGGTAATCTAGAAATGGTATCTATTTTGGCTCGATCCACCTCCATTCCTTCGCTTGAGATCTTATGACCGAGTACTATTCCCTCCGTTACCATGAAATGACATTTTTCCCAATTAAGGGCGAGGTTGGTTTCCTCACATCGGGATAGCATTCGTTCAAGGTTATCGAGGCATTGGTCGTATGAATCCCCAAAGATAGAAAAGTCGTCCATGAAGACTTCCATTGTCTTTTCTATCATGTCGTGGAAAATGGCTACCATGCAACGTTGGAATGTTGCGGGGGCATTACATAGACCAAACGGCATGCGTCGATAAGCAAAAGTTCCATAGGGACATGTGAAAGTTGTCTTTTCTTGGTCTTCGGGTGCTATCGGGATTTGAAAGTATCCTGAAAAACCATCCAAGAAACAATAAAATTTATGACCGAATAATCTTTCTAACATTTGATCAATGAAGGGTAAAGGAAAGTGATCTTTTCTTGTTGCTTCATTTAATCGTCTATAATCTATACATACTCTCCATCCTGTGAAGGTTCTCGTGGGTATTAATTCATTTTTTTCGTTAGTTATCACCGTCATACATCCTTTCTTTGGAACTACTTGGACGGGACTTACCCACGGGCTATCAGAGATAGGATAGATAAGTCCGGCGTCAAGTAATTTGAACATTTGGATTTACTCGACGTTGTGGTTGTATTACCGATTTGTAGTCATCATTCATTAACTTAACACTTACCGTTTCGTCAATTTTAGTGTTAGTGTTTAACTCTTTTAAAAACTTAGCATGAGTGGGTACTAAACAATGATTTTCGAAAGAAGGTGACAAGAGATTAATTTCTTCAAAATTAGACACTTCTTGAATTTTAACTGTAACACCTGTGTCATTTCAACCATCAAACAAATGCCCAACCAATGAAATAATGTATTTCATACTTTGGACTTGTATAAATATGTGTATCTTTTGCACATATCAATTCTTGTTCAATTTCAAACTCTAAATCGCTTTCTGGAAGGTTATACGCGCACTAATGCGTAAATATAACCAGTTTAATGCAACGAACACTCCAGAATAGTGAAATAGGCTTAACATACCTTAAATAACCTTTATATAACTTAGAAATAAGTTTTAAAGGCTTTGGTATGGCAAAAACAAGTTAAATCGCTTACAGGGACTAAAGTTGACAAACTGCGAAAGTATGCCAATTTGAACTGTAACAGACATTCCGGAACATGACCATAAGTTAAACATACCATAAATATCCTTTACATAGCTTAGAAATTGGCTTTGAGGGGTTCGGTGTGCTAAAATAAACTTTTGGGTCATTCAGGGACTAAAAGTGTCAAAAAGTGCACAAGTTTGCATTTTCGCGCATAACTTACGTTCTGAATACATCCGGACATCCAAAAATTTATGTGAGCATGACTATATTATATTTTAGTGTTCTCCATAAGAAAAATCCTTTCGTCATGTCACACCCCCAAAATCCACACGCGGAGTACCACCGCTTGGAGGCGTGACATGACCAGGATCAAGCCACCAATCATATTGAACATATAAGTAAATAGTAAAAGTCATTCATCGATACGATAGGTGCTTTCAAAACCAAACATAAACAAGTGTGTAGCGGAAGCAATAATGTAAGACCCAACATAAGTTTAAGTACAAAATGTTATAATGTTTAACAACACATTCACGATCCATGTCCACAACGACCGTGCCTCCCGTGCAAGCTCCAAAAGTACCTAAGGTCCTGCAAGGCATGTAACAGAGAGTCAACAACTAGTTGAGCGAGTTCACAGTTGGTTATTTAGTTATAATGTTCGTATCGTAAATCGTATGTTCGTTTAGTAATCATGTATCGTATGTAATAGCATCGCGGCCCTCTAGGCATGTTTGCGAAGTTTAGTGGGGGTTTCCCATGTTTTCTAGACTAGGTACATTTGTATCGCAGCCCTCCAGGCATGTTTGCGAAGATTAAAGTATAGTTCGCGGCCATTCCAGGCATGTTTGCGAAGATTGTTCTAGTATCGCGGCCGATCCCGGCATGTGTGCGAAGAGAAGTATATGTATCACTAGTCTAGTAGTATCTACCATTGACCTTCCTCTCCCGAGGCCTATGGTATGTAATTCCGATAACTCTTAAGCATCAATAATCAATCAACCCATTCCCAACCCCGGGAATCCCATGCCTTGGTAGAAGTGTGAACTCACCTTGGTTTGCTCGGTAGCTTAAAGCATTCGTCCTAAGTTGGTCAACCACATCCTATTATGGTTACCACTTGTTAGGACGGTATATAAGTAATCACGTATAAGCTACACGTATCTAACACGTATTTCATCAAGTAATGTACAAGTATTAACTTTTGTACATTATACTAACATGTATTTACATTTATAAATATCATCACATAACTCATGCGTTATAATAATTAATCATAGATATATATAGAAAGGCTCATTGATAGAAAGTCAAATCGTGCGACCCATTATATATTTATATGTGTACGGCCAAATCATTAATCAAATATCATTTCATCTTTTATATTATTTATTTATTATCGCAATGTCCGTTTCTAAACGCTACATAACTCACCAATAATTACACTAACAGTTTTACTATAAATCTCATATCAATAACATATCATGAACTCAATCCATCATTAATTCATTATTTAATGAGAACACTTAGTAGACTTTACCCCACTAGTCACACATGCGAAACATTAATAAATGTACACATATAAAGTATCACATGCTCCCTGACAAACCACATTCATATATGAACAACATGGCTGACAATTCATAAGTGATCTTTATCTAATATGGCTACACTATCAAGACAAAACAAATGCATACAAATCCCAAAACAATTTTATACTTATTATTACATCATGCTTTCTAGTCAAAAGTTGGGCTGCCACTTTGACAGACTTCGAATTCACAAAGATGGCATTACTTCAACATTTATTACACATGCAACACATAAAATATAAATAGTACCAATACTAACTAAAGTGGCACTCATCGCATGACACAAGCCTACCAATCCTTCACTAATTCGGTTTTCATAGTACTGAATGCTAAACCCACATTGCAAACAAGAGTTATATCAACACAAA
This sequence comes from Helianthus tuberosus, assembly GCA_030545235.1. Lineage (NCBI taxonomy): Eukaryota > Viridiplantae > Streptophyta > Magnoliopsida > Asterales > Asteraceae > Helianthus > Helianthus tuberosus. Next base: position 171,795,548 of record CM060393.1, on the reverse strand, counting down.
TAAATTCAGTTGCACGTTAAATACATATTTGTGAATAAAACACTTGGGCCGAAAACCCTATGAGCCGAGAACCATAGTTGACGAAATCACTAGGATGCCCTAAGGTGATTTCGCTGGTTTGTGGATTTCGTGAGATGGGGGTGTTTTCGTCAGTCATCATCATCATCAACAACAGCAGTTTCAAATCCCCAAAATCCATAAATAACTCTAACAGTTACATCGGCTATAGCAAATTATCGAGTTCCAGATTAAGGTTAATCTAGCAGTCATGGTATTAGAAATACTCATGTTCATAACAACTATCCGATCATCATTAAGTTGCTAAGATCATTCAGTTTTCAATAAATCTTTAGACATAAAAACCCCAAATCTGTTAACCATATCAGATCATAATACCTTGCAGTAGCAGTTAATATAAGATACTAACAAACAATTCATGATGATTTCAAACAATTATATATCAACAGTGAATCACTAACCTAAACAGAGAAAACAATACTTCGATCGGTGTGCAAGGCTCGAGTGCGAGAAACTGCCGTAGGGTTTCAAAAGTGGGCGAGAGAAAAAATGTGAGAGGTGATTAGGGTTTTCTCATTTATGGATCCCCTCCACGAGTTAAACCAATCCTATAATTTATCGTTACTGGGCCGAAGCCCATGTGGTGTTTTCGACAGCAGCAGGTGGACGAAAACACTTAAAGGGTTTTCATCACTTGTGTTTTCAGCTGATAGTGATTTCATGAGAGTAGATGTGTTCAGCCCACAATCCAATCTCAATTACAACACACCAATTACACAATACACATTATTAACATATAATAAATGCAACATATACATAACTGATACACACATATTATGCACATCACGAATACACTTATATTGAACCTCGAATAATTATTAAACACATTTGGCAAGTTAGTACGGAGTTTAAATCGGATAACGACCTTGAAAACTCGGGTTGTCACATTATCCCCAACTTGAAATAAATTTCGTCCCGAAATTTAGCATGCGGTTACTGAGGAAGCTAGGTAAGTTATCATTTACTGGTTTTCCTGGGGTGTCACATCATCCCCCCGTTGATTTGGAATTTCTTCCCGAAATTCTGTAGTAGCTTCAGCCTCAGTAGTAGTTGCATTGTTTTCGAACAGCTGGGGATATTTGAGTTCCATTTGGTCTTCTCGTTCCCAGGTATACTCTGGGCCACGACGGGAGTTCCAACGAACTCGAACAAGAGGTATTCTAGTGTTCTTGAGGACCTTAACATCCCGGTCCGTGATTTCAACTGGTTCTTCGACGAAATGCAACCGTTCGTCGATAGTGAGCTCCTTCAGAGGAACTATGTGGGTCTCATCTGACAGACACTTCTTCAGATTCGACACGTGGAAAACGTTGTGAACTGCACTGAGTTCAGCTGGTAAGTTCAGTCTGTAGGCCACCTTGCCTATTTTCTCAATGACTTCAAATGGTCCAACGTATCGTGGATTGAGTTTGCCCCTTTTGCCAAAACGAACAACACCCTTCCAGGGTGAAACTTTGAGTAGTGCTCGATCCCCAACCTGGAACTCGAGTAGTTTCCTGTCTTTATCAGCGTATGCTTTCTGACGGTCACGAGCTGCCGCCATGCGTTGTCGTATTTGAGCAATCTTTTCAGTAGTATCAACTACCATTTCTGGACCTGTGATCTGACTGTCACCCACCTCTGCCCAACAAAGAGGTGATCGGCATTTACGCCCGTACAATGCCTCAAAAGGAGCAGCTTTAATGCTGGTGTGGTAACTGTTGTTGTACGAAAATTCCACAAGTGGCAGATGTTTTTCCCAGCCCTTGCCAAAGTCAATTACGCACGCCCGAAGCATGTCTTCTAGAGTTTGAATAGTGCGCTCAGACTGCCCGTCTGTCTGAGGATGATAAGCTGTGCTCATGTCTAAACGAGAGCCAAAAGATTTGTGCATTGCTTGCCACAGTTCTGAAGTAAAACGTGCGTCACGATCAGAGATAATAGAGGTGGGCACCCCGTGCCTCGAGACAACTTCTTTAAGGTATACGTCTGCTAGAGTGGAGATCTTATCCGTTTCCTTGATAGCCAGGAAGTGAGCAGACTTTGTGAGTCGATCCACGATCACCCAAATAGTATCATTTCCACGCTGAGATCTAGGCAGGCCAGTAACAAAATCCATGGAAATTTGTTCCCATTTCCATTGTGGTATCTCAGGCTGTTGGAGTGGGCCTGATGGTTTCTGATATTCCGCTTTGACTCTCGCACAAGTCAAACACTTGCTAACGTAAGTTGCTATGTGGGCCTTCATGCTAGGCCACCAATATGTAGTTCTGAGGTCGTGGTACATCTTATCCGAACCAGGATGTACTGAGTAGCGAGACTTATGAGATTCATCCATTACAAGCTCGCGTAAATTACCATAGAGTGGGACCTAGATGCGTCCGGTTACATAATAGGCGCCGTCTGCCCTTTGTTCTAACCGTTGCCTTGAGCCGCGTAGGGCTTCAGCCCTGACGTTTTCCGGTTTCAATGCTTCTACCTGAGCATCTCGTATCTGTGAAGGAAGACTGGACTGAATAGTGAGTTGCAACGCTCGTACACGCCTAGGTGTAGTATCCTTTCGACTGAGGGCGTCGGCCACCACATTGGCTTTGCCCGGATGGTACTTTATAGCACATTCGTAATCGTTCAGTAACTCGACCCATCTACGTTGTCGCATGTTCAATTCTTTCTGCTTGAAGATATGCTCAAGACTCCGGTGATCGGTGTAGATGGTGCACTTGGTGCCGTACAGGTAGTGTCGCCATATCTTGAGCACAAAAACAACAGCTCCCAGCTCTAAATCGTGCGTAGTGTAATTCCGTTCGTGAATCTTAACTTGGCGTGAAGCATAAGCAATAACTTTATCCCGTTGCATTAACACACATCCAAGACCTTAGATGGATGCGTCGCAGTAGACTACAAAATCATCCGTGCCTTCAGGAAATGAGAGGATATGTGCGCTACAAAGTCTATCCTTTAAGTGTTGAAACGCTGTTTCCTGTGTATTACCCCAACGGTAAGCAACACCTTTCTGTGTCAGTAATGTGAGCGGCTGTGCAATCTTTGAGAAGTCTTTGATGAACCGTCTGTAATAACCCGCCAAACCCAAGAATTGGCGTATTTCGGTTGGTGTGCGAGGTGCAGGCCAGTTCTTGATCGAATCTACCTTGGATGGATCGACATGAATCCCATCCTTGTTTACCACGTGGCCTAGAAAGTGGACTTCACGAAGCCAGAAGTCGCATTTTGAAAACTTAGCGTACAGCTGTTCCGTTCGAAGGAGTTCCAGAATAAGTCGTAAATGCTGCTCATGTTCCTCCCGATTCTTCGAATAAATTAGGATGTCGTCGATGAAAACAATAACAAACTTTTCAAGATAAGGTTTGCACACCCTGTTCATAAGATCCATGAAGACCGCAGGCGCGTTCGTTAGCCCGAATGGCATGACCAAAAACTCGTAATGGCCGTAGCGAGTTCTGAATGCTGTTTTGGAGACGTCCTCATCCCGGACTCTCAATTGATGATAGCCTGACCTCAGGTCAATCTTCGAGTAGTAGCTCGACCCTTGCAACTGGTCGAATAAGTCGTCGATGCGTGGAAGAGGGTAGCGATTCTTCACAGTCACCTTGTTCAGTTCACGGTAATCTATACACATGCGGAAGGTACCGTCCTTCTTCTTTACAAATAGTACTGGAGCTCCCCAGGGCGAAGAGCTAGGACGTATGAAACCCTTTTCCAAGAGTTCTTGCAATTGCTTAGACAGTTCTTCCAGTTCAGTTGGAGCTAAGCGGTAAGGCGCTCGAGCTATGGGTGCTGCTCCCGGAGCTAGCTCGATCTGAAATTCGACCTGGCGATGGGGCGGTAACCCAGGTAACTCTTCAGGAAACACTTGAGGAAAGTCGCGTACAACAGGAATATCCTCTAACTTCTTCTCTTTCGTCGATGTATCTGTAACAAGTGCTAAAATAGCTGTGTGGCCCTTTCGCAAACACTTCTGTGCCTTCAAGAAGGAGATGATGCCACTCACGACACCACTCTTGTCGCCTTGAACTTCGAGAGGTTCTTTTCCAGTACGGGGAATGCGAAAAAAAAAATTCTTTTTTTTTTTTTTTTTTTTTTTTTTGCAAAGAATCTCTACTCGATGTTGAGGTAGCTAATCCATACCAATAACGATGTCGAAACTATCACAACGTTGGGGTCATTCCTATCATCACCCCGACCATTTACGAACACTCGTCCCCTGGCACCATTGCCGTTGTTGTTACCCCCGTGGTTATTCCCGTTGCCCTGATTATTGTTGTTGCTGGTTCTGCGGTGCTTGCTGTTGCTGCTGGCGATTCTGATGTGCTGGTTGTGAACTCCTGAAATCTTTAGCTTCATGACCTATCTTAAGACACCTCTGGCAACGACCCTTGTTGCACTGACCACTGTGGTGTTTGTTGCATCTATTGCACTTTGGGGCGATCTCCTCGATATTCACCCCGCCCTTGACCACCAGAAGATTGTTGACCAGGACTCTGGTAGTCGTCAGTCCTTCGCTGTTGTACCTGGGACTGAACCGTAGTCGAACCCTTGCTAGAGGTTCTGTCCCACTTTCGCTTGTTATCATTGGGAGTAGCAGGAGTAGTAGTAGTAGTAGTAGCACCGATACGTTTAGGCAGCTTGTTCTGTTCCACTGCTTGGTCTGTGAGACGATGAGCAAGACGAGTAACATCCTGAATGGTAGCAAGGTTGGCAGAAGTCACATGACTTTGAATTTCTGGTACTAAGCCTTTGAGGTACAGCTCAATGCGTTTGATGGGAGGATCCACCATAGTTGGACATAACACTGCCACTTCGTTGGATCGTTTCGTGTACGCTTCTATCTCTGATCCCGTCATCTTAAGGTTAAAGAACTCCACTTCCAGCTTGTGGATGTCATCATGACTACAGCATTCACGTTTGATCAGTTCCCTAAAATCATTCCATGGGGTGGCATTAGCAGCCGCTAGCCCCAGCATCTGAACTTACGCGTTCTACCAAGTTAGCGCAGTGTCTTCGAGAGTACCAGTGGCGTACTTCACCCTACGAGCCTCAGGGCATTCACACATCTCGAAGACGGATTCGAGCTTTTCAAACCAATTGAGGAGTCCAACGGCTCCTTCAGTGCCACTAAAAGTACTAGGACAACAGTCCATGAAAGTTTTGAAGGTGCAAACAGGTGGCTGAGCGTGCTGGCCTCCTTCTTGTGCGGCTGCAAGTGCCGCAGCAACTCGTTCGTTAATGAGAGCCGTCAACTGGGCTTGTGTCATGTTAATGCGTCCAGACATGATCTTCATAACAAAGATAACATAAGTGAAAGAGGTTCGCGAATAGTGCGATGACAGAAGAGAGTGAGCAAACAAGTATTCTCATGCAATAGTGTTACGTTAATCTAAGCATACCCTGAGCAAAGTTCTATGCAATTCTAGCAAGTAGGCAACAAAACATGTACCATATTACCTAGGATGTTGAGTCTTGCACGTGGAGCGAGGCGTCGTTGTGGATCGTTGAGCACTGTTCTGGTTATAGTCTGGTTTTAATAAAAACGTTTTCCCCTTATTAAAACCGAGTTCTCTATAACCAATGGCTCTGATACCAATCTGTCACACCCCCAAAATCCACACGCGGAGTACCACCGCTTGGAGGCGTGACATGACCAGGATCAAGCCACCAATCATATTGAACATATAAGTAAATAGTAAAAGTCATTCATCGATACGATAGGTGCTTTCAAAACCAAACATAAACAAGTGTGTAGCGGAAGCAATAATGTAAGACCCAACATAAGTTTAAGTACAAAATGTTATAATGTTTAACAACACATTCACGATCCATGTCCACAACGACCGTGCCTCCCGTGCAAGCTCCAAAAGTACCTAAGGTCCTGCAAGGCATGTAACAGAGAGTCAACAACTAGTTGAGCGAGTTCACAGTTGGTTATTTAGTTATAATGTTCGTATCGTAAATCGTATGTTCGTTTAGTAATCATGTATCGTATGTAATAGCATCGCGGCCCTCTAGGCATGTTTGCGAAGTTTAGTGGGGGTTTCCCATGTTTTCTAGACTAGGTACATTTGTATCGCGGCCCTCCAGGCATGTTTGCGAAGATTAAAGTATAGTTCGCGGCCATTCCAGGCATGTTTGCGAAGATTGTTCTAGTATCGCGGCCGATCCCGGCATGTGTGCGAAGAGAAGTATATGTATCACTAGTCTAGTAGTATCTACCATTGACCTTCCTCTCCCGAGGCCTATGGTATGTAATTCCGATAACTCTTAAGCATCAATAATCAATCAACCCATTCCCAACCCCGGGAATCCCATGCCTTGGTAGAAGTGTGAACTCACCTTGGTTTGCTCGGTAGCTTAAAGCATTCGTCCTAAGTTGGTCAACCACATCCTATTATGGTTACCACTTGTTAGGACGGTATATAAGTAATCACGTATAAGCTACACGTATCTAACACGTATTTCATCAAGTAATGTACAAGTATTAACTTTTGTACATTATACTAACATGTATTTACATTTATAAATATCATCACATAACTCATGCGTTATAATAATTAATCATAGATATATATAGAAAGGCTCATTGATAGAAAGTTAAATCGTGCGACCCATTATATATTTATATGTGTACGGCCAAATCATTAATCAAATATCATTTCATCTTTTATATTATTTATTTATTATCGCAATGTCCGTTTCTAAACGCTACATAACTCACCAATAATTACACTAACAGTTTTACTATAAATCTCATATCAATAACATATCATGAACTCAATCCATCATTAATTCATTATTTAATGAGAACACTTAGTAGACTTTACCCCACTAGTCACACATGCGAAACATTAATAAATGTACACATATAAAGTATCACATGCTCCCTGACAAACCACATTCATATATGAACAACATGGCTGGCAATTCATAAGTGATCTTTATCTAATATGGCTACACTATCAAGACAAAACAGATGCATACAAATCCCAAAACAATTTTATACTTATTATTACATCATGCTTTCTAGTCAAAAGTTGGGCTGCCACTTTGACAGACTTCGAATTCACAAAGATGGCATTACTTCAACATTTATTACACATGCAACACATAAAATATAAATAGTACCAATACTAACTAAAGTGGCACTCATCGCATGACACAAGCCTACCAATCCTTCACTAATTCGGTTTTCATAGTACTGAATGCTAAACCCACATTGCAAACAAGAGTTATATCAACACAAATAAATTCAGTTGCACGTTAAATACATATTTGTGAATAAAACACTTGGGCCGAAAACCCTATGAGCCGAGAACCATAGTTGACGAAATCACTAGGATGCCCTAAGGTGATTTCGCTGGTTTGTGGATTTCGTGAGATGGGGGTGTTTTCGTCAGTCATCATCATCATCAACAACAGCAGTTTCAAATCCCCAAAATCCATAAATAACTCTAACAGTTACATCGGCTATAGCAAATTATCGAGTTCCAGATTAAGGTTAATCTAGCAGTCATGGTATTAGAAATACTCATGTTCATAACAACTATCCGATCATCATTAAGTTGCTAAGATCATTCAGTTTTCAATAAATCTTTAGACATAAAAACCCCAAATCTGTTAACCATATCAGATCATAATACCTTGCAGTAGCAGTTAATATAAGATACTAACAAACAATTCATGATGATTTCAAACAATTATATATCAACAGTGAATCACTAACCTAAACAGAGAAAACAGTACTTCGCTCGGTGTGCAAGGCTCGAGTGCGAGAAACTGCCGTAGGGTTTCAAAAGTGGGCGAGAGAAAAAATGTGAGAGGTGATTAGGGTTTTCTCATTTATGGATCCCCTCCACGAGTTAAACCAATCCTATAATTTATCGTTACTGGGCCGAAGCCCATGTGGTGTTTTCGACAGCAGCAGGTGGACGAAAACACTTAAAGGGTTTTCATCACTTGTGTTTTCAGCTGATAGTGATTTCATGAGAGTAGATGTGTTCAGCCCACAATCCAATCTCAATTACAACACACCAATTACACAATACACATTATTAACATATAATAAATGCAACATATACATAACTGATACACACATATTATGCACATCACGAATACACTTATATTGAACCTCGAATAATTATTAAACACATTTGGCAAGTAAGTACGGAGTTTAAATCGGATAACGACCTTGAAAACTCGGGTTGTCACACGTCACGTCATTTGGATCGTTTTTCGCGCTTGTGCGCATTCCGTCGTAATTAAGCGAACATCGCGTTCGTACGGCCAAACGAACCAACACCCGGCATATTTTTGAGCATGTTTCATGTCCACAATGTTTAGGCAACATTTTAGGGCCTTAAAGTTGGCTTTACGGGCCTTAGAAGTGTCGGAAATGGCCTTAAACACGTGCAGGGACCAAAACTGTCAATTCTGCAAGAAGTTTGCTGATCAGACAGCTAGGCGGCCCGCCTCAGTTTCTTAACATTCTTAGGCGGCCCGCGTCAGACTCCCAGAACAGATCAGAACGAACAGTCAGCGTGTACCAGCTGTTTTAACCACAACCACACACTTGCAACTTGCATATTCAGCTGATAAACATCATTTTTAGGCACCACAACTTTCCGACACTTGTACGGATACGATTAAGGCACGATATTCGACAAACGATCTTAACGGTTACCCGAAAACTATAAATACCCCACCCCCCATTACTCCAAAACCACTAGAATCTGATCTAAGTGACTCTAAGTTGGAACCATTGTTTCATACCTGAGTTATTAAGATCTAGATTAGCATTCGGGGACCCTTCGTAAGTATTCTTTCGTTCTTTTCCTTATTTTACTGCTTTTCGAGTCAGAAAGTCAAACTTTGTTTGACTTTCAGCGTTGACCAGTAATGGTCAATGCGAAGTTCGTTTGAACTTCGCAACGTGATCGTAATCACGTTGGTTATAGTCCCTTGGGACTATGCCCACTGATTACCACGTTGTCTAGGGTCGTAGGGTAGGCGATCTAATAAATCGCCTATACCTTCGAACCCGACCCAGTTTGGTCGATCATTAGGATCCAACCAAACACATTAGGTGACCATAGTAGGTAGGGAATAACCTTCCGAGGTTATACCCTATGGTCACATCGTTTAAGTAGTTGTATGATAGGTAGTTTATATGCCTTAGGTAAATTACCAGAATACCCCTTTCATACATAATTGGTAATTTAGCATATGTAACCTAAACCTTTGTCACATAACTGATTATGTAACATGTTTAGGCATATAATACTTGTCATAGGACTAGTTAGGCGGTCCGAACGCGTTTCACGCGAACGACACGTTAAAGTAGCATAAGCTACCTAAACGGGTCGTAATGGGTCGAAATCACTCAGGTTAAGTTTCATTTAGTATGTAGGCTTTGTTAAACCAAATGACACGAGTCTCTACACTCGTTTGGTTTACAAACCCTAATGCTACCCAATCTTCCGATCTAGGTCCGGTTAATTAACATAGTTACCTATAGTAGGTGCCGTTTGATTCCGTGATCTCTAGCATTGTTTGGTTGTTACTCAAGGACTTCTGAGCAATCTCATGTGAGTACATAGACCCCTCTTTTACTGTTTTCCAAACTGTTTTGGGGTGGAACACATGTGCCTACTTGTTACTTTCATGCTTTCCTGTTTTCACATCATATACCTGCTATGTTCGTTAGTACATTATAGTACATGATTTCATTACATTTCATGCTAGGTGTGCCCATTGTGTGCATTACTTAGTACATCGTTCTACATTACATTTCATACTACGTATGTCTATTTTGTGCATACTTAGTACATTGTTTTACATAGCCTTTCTGTTGCATATGCTTATCCAGCATATGAACACATTATACTACATATTGAACCGTTGTAAACATTTGACTATGTGAACCGTTGTAATCATTTGACTATGTGATCCGTTGATATCTGTGAACCGTTTGTATCTGTGAACCGTGTGTATCTGTGAACCGTTTGTATCTGTGAACCGTTTGTATCTGTGAACCGTTTGTATCTGTGAACCGTGTGAACCGTATTTAACCATACATAAACATTTCTACAACTGTTAAACATTACTTTGGTGTTTTGGTTTGATTAAGTGATTAAGTAACGATGCGTGTGTAATATGATACAAGCATGGTGGATACGCCGCTGGTACTTCCTATATATAAGTGTTTGTATGGTATTACATATTGTAGCGTTATTTGAATCATTTCAGTTTGAGACATAGAACATTTTATACAAATAACATACTTTTCACAAGACATTGATTTATAAACATCTTATCTTATGCAAACATATTTTACTTGGTTATTCATTTAACCTTACATTTATTTATACTTATCATCTGAACTCATTGTTTTTCAAATGATTTACAAAGCAAAGCAAATAACAAGGTTCATGACTAAACATTTTCTCAAACATAAGTCATGAAACCTATTTTTCACAAAACCTATGTATCTCACAGGCATTTTTATGCTGACGTACCTATTTTCACATGTGTTTTTCAGGAGCTGTGCATAAGATGATCAAGATACACATAGGCAGACTTGGGCTTTAGTGACAATAAAAGATGCAAGACTAGTTAATTATGTTGTATTTCTTTGTTTGTTAAGACATTGTAACGCTATTAATCAATAAAACGAAACTTCAATTGCCATGGATTTGAAACAATTAATTCTGTTACAACACTCCCCGATGTTTCCGCCACATTTTGTATGTTCTACGTGGTCGGGGTGTGACAGAAAAGATGGTATCAGAGCCAATGGTTATAGGGAATTAGGTTATTAGTAATGCTTTGACCTAGTCTATAACCTTCTTAGGACCCTAACGCAAGTTTACTTGCGTTTAGTCATAAAACAATACCGTCACCTATCCTTAGGCGACTACCACAACAAGAACATAATTTTCGAAACCGCTTTGAAAACTAATCATCTGTTCTAGGATGATTGATTACTAGGTTTTGAACCCTCTATTGTAAGGTTTTGAATCCTCTGTTATATGGTTTTGAACCCCTTTGAGTTTTCAAAACTTCGTCAAGGTTTTGGGTTTTAAATAATGTGAACACGTGCAAACTGGAAGGGTGAATGCCTGTATTCTGAGTTTTCTGTCTAGGCAAGCACTTCGTATACACCTCAACCAGACGCGAGACCAGTTGTGCTTACCTGGGAATTCTTGGGATGAGTGTTCACTTATAGGCGAGCATGTCTTCGCGATACATTATTTTTGACCTATTTACTTTGATTATTCACCGAGGTCGTTTGTTGCTTTGTAGTAACAAACAAATGACCACTATCCATTGCTTTCATCAAATTTGTTTCATCTCATTCTTTTCGTCTAATTCTCTCACTCGTTTCCTTTCATGTTCCTCTTTTAGAATGCCTCCTCGACGCGAAAACCAGATAGAGACTGCCGAGTTGGCAGAAATCATTGCGCAGCAAATGGCTGCTCAATTCCCAAACCTCTTTGCTCAATGGAATCAAGCCAACAACAACAACAATGGTCCATGCAATTTCAAGAGTTTTAACTCGGCGAAACCACTCAAGTTTAGTGGTTCTGAGGGAGCGACTGGGCTTCTTCAATGGTTCGAGAGCATTGAGAATACTTTCCGCCACGTGCAGTGTCCTGACAATCGCAAGGTCGAGTTTGCTTCGAGTGTGTTCCAGAAGAGAGCCCTTACGTGGTGGAATGGGGTTATGAGAGATCGTGGTGCAGAAGTTGCTCTAGCACAGACATGGGCTGAACTTAGGGCCCTTATGATGAAGGAATTCTGTCCTCGACACGAGATCAGGGCTTTGGAAAGGGAATTCGACAATCTGGAGCAAGACAGCGGTGAGCATCGAGCCTACACGGACCGTTATGAGGAGTTGAGTCTGTTATGCCCAAACATGGTCACGCCTTTGGATAAGGCAATCGAAAAGTACATTGATGGCCTCCCTGATTCAATACAAGACATTTTGACTGGTAGCAACCCTACTACAGTTAGACAGGCCATTGAGCTATCTGCAACCTTAACTGAATCAAAGATCAGGAAAGGTAAACTTTTCCGAAAAGGTGACAAGAAGCCGGTCGAAGAATCGAAACCAATCGAGGAATCAAAGATCATGGATGAACAGACTGGATCCCCTAGGAGGTCAAAGAAGCGAAAGGCTTCTCAGAACTACGCTGTGGTCGCTCACAATGATCAAGCCGTCCTCAACCAACCAGCTCAACCCCCTGCCAGGAAACCCTACAACGGAACTGCACCCTTGTGCAACCAATGTGGCCTACATCATCATGCTGGGGTGAAGTGCCGCACATGCCAAGTTTGCGGACTTATAGGTCATACAGCTAGGGTTTGCCCAACCGCAGTTGCACCAAATCAAGCTGGCAACAATCCTGCTCAAGCTCGTTTTCCACCGCGATCTTGCTACAACTGTGGCGAGATGGGCCATTTTCGTAGGAATTGCCCAAGGCTTGCTAATGGAAATCCAGCGCAGGGATGAGCATATGATCAACCAGAAGACAACATTATTTAGAAATAATCACATCTTATGTATTATTTTCTTTTGTTGTCAAGATCCAGGAAACAGTTGTTATCGTTGTTTATAAATAAATCTTTTATTTACATTCCAATGTATTTATGTGATTGTATGTATAAACAACATATGTGACATCCCGTTGAAACGTTCGTATTTACACTAGCTTGTCAGTGGCTACCTTAACTTTCGGGACAAAAGTTCTTAAAACTCGGGGATAATGTGACATTCTGGGTTTTTCCGAGCAAACACCTTGTAATCACTTAGCGTATATGTATATTATTATTGAATGGAAGTTGTTATTTCTATGTGCTATATGTCGATAACGTGTATGTAATATATATATATATTGTATGTGTGTTATATGAGTGGGCCGAGACCCCAAAGGACCCGACTCGCCATACAACCTTAGCCCACCCGGAAACCCCTAACCCACTCGAGAAACATATAACCGGCCAACCCTCACAACTTTTACCATTTTGCAACATCATTCTCACACTCTCTCATCTCACACACTCTCCCTCTCTCTCCCTAAAAACCCCAAAACCCTAAGGTTCTAACATCACCCTCTCCTCCTCTCTCTCGGATTCAAGCCGGAAGCATCAAGGTATCCGGATTCGCATCGGACACTCCTTTCATCGCCTCATACACTCATTCACAACCAAAACAAGTCCGGTTAGTGTCTCACATTGCTAGATATTGTGATGCTTGGTTGATAGATGATATGCATGACTAGTTTAAATGTCTCTTTGTATGATTTGCATGATTTAGTCGGTTAGAAATGACTAAATGATATAGATAATTGTTTTGAACCAAAGATTGTATGTCAAAGGTTGTACACAAATCGGTTTAGGTAAATGATAATCATGAGTGTTAGCTATGTGTTGATTTGTATGTGTTATCATGAGTGCATAGATATGATGAGTAAACCGGCGATTATGTGCTAGATATAGGACCGATGTTGATGACTGAATTGTGTTTTGATTTTGGTTTGATAAACATGATAAAGGGATGAATGTTGATGGATAACCTTGTGTAAACATGCTGTTTCGGATTGTGTATGCTAGATTTAGGACTTGAAAGTTCATAATTATGATGAACATATGAAGAACAAGTTTGAAGGTGATATGAATATTCAAATATGCTTGTTTTGATCTGATTTTGTTATGTTTTAGACAATAAAACATGTTGGTGCAATGTTATTGGTTAGTACAAAATTACATGAAATCAAAATGCTATTGGATAGTACAGTTGGAACAGGTTCTAGAAGGACTTCTTGTGCACGTATCCGAGGTTGCGACTCGAGACTACGTGATTGCGACTCGAGACCGCCCGGTTGCGACTCGAAACCAGACCATGACAAGTCGAAACCTCCGGTTACGACTCGCAACCAAAAACATGACAACTCGAGACTACGGCGGTTGCGACTCGCAACCAAAACATGACAAGTCGAAACACCGGTTGCGACTCGCAACCAAGACATGACAAGTCGAAACCTCCGATTGCGACTCGAAACTGTGTGTTCTCGAGTCGAGACCTCCTGGTCTCGACTGGGCTGCTTGTCTCCGTTATTGGGCCCAAAATGCGTGAACTGTGCATACCGTTCTATTTGGTTTCTGTGATGCTGATAACCGTTAATGTGATCTGATAGGCCCAATGACACTTATGATTTGTATGATAGTTGTTGATGTTCACTGTTTAACTGCTTCGTATCAGAATAGGCCCGATAACTTGCTGGATGATCATGTGTTATGTATGATATGTGCTAGTTATGTGTAGATTATACGTGAATACTTGTACCCCAACTTGACCCATATTGGTAACCATGCTAGGACGTGGTGACCAACGTGATCGACCGGGTAATTAATCTACCGAGCAACCCAAGGTGAGTTCACAACCTAAAGCATGTATTCCCGGTGGTTTGGGAAACGGAACTAAAAACAACACTATCCCCTTATGAGGGATACAACTTACTTTTCTTCCCTTGTTATTGGGAACCTTTTAGTTAATTACTGTTTATACGGATTGCAACAAACGGCACTAAATGAAACTCTATCACTTAAAGTCCCTACTACATAATACCGATTAGTCGCCGGGGCCAGGCGAACGGGTTATTAGTTGATAGCGCTATTTAGGTCTTACCAACCTCACACCGTGCCAAGGTATGGGATCGGTCGTGAACTAATGTACTCAGGCATCCGTCAATGATGATAGAACATTGACATCGGGGCACTCTGCGGATACGCAACGGTCACCTAGTGTTCGGTATTGGAAAAACAGTTTAGTCGCTAACTTTTGGGGTAGCTCCCCATGGCATGTATAAACGGATAAATTAACTGGTGAAACAAGTTTTGGTAATTAAAACTGGACAACTAGTGAACTCACTCAGCATTATTGTTGACCCCTTACTGCATGCTTTGCAGGTAACCAGTGACTGAGGAGCTGCTGCTTGGGAAGTGTAGTGGTCGTCTAAACCCGCGTGTTGGGTTCTAAATAACTTGAACTATGAACTTTGTTTAAACTATTTTGCCTATGCTTCCGCTATTTACTTAAACTGTTATTTGAACCTAACTTTCGAACTTTAAACTATGATGCTTACGAACTATTTGGTTATTAATTCAATTATTCAGTATAATTGGTGGCTGGATCCTGGTCGGTCACGCCTCCAAGCGGTAGTACTCCGCAGGTGGAATTTGGGGGTGTGACAGATTGGTATCAGAGCCATTGGTTATAGTGAACTTGGTTTTAAAAAGGAAAGTCTTTTTGAGAAAAACCAGACTATAACCCGTGACTCGTGACGACACTACACTCCAAGGGCAAGACTCGGCATATTAGACCTCATAGCTCGGACTTGTGCTTTCATGCTTATTTATCTTATATTGACTGCTCTACTATACATACTAGTGTGCCTAATTAGATAGATACGCATCTCTCTTCTGTCTTATTCTCGCTACGTTACGACATCACACTCATACTGTGTTTTCTGGCTATGAAGACAATGAGTGGACGCGGAAGAGGAAGCGTTAACATGACTCAGGCTCAATTCGCTAACTTGCTCAACACGGTGGCTGCAGCTTTCGCAGCTCACCCTGGAGGTAAACTCGTTGCTATAGGATGTTTAGATCCTACCCCCACATCGTCTTTTCACCTCTAAAACCTATTCGCTCCATTTCTCACAACAGGTCAGCCTGCGCCTGCGCAACCACGTGTTTGTACTTTCAAAACCTTCATGGATGGCAAGCCTCTCCCTTTCAACGGCACTGAGGGTGCCATAGGCCTTTTGCATTGGATTGAAAAGGCCGAAGCTGTCTTTGCCGTCTGCGAGTGTCCCCCTGCTAACTGGGTTAAGTACGCAACTGGTACGCTTGAAGGAAACGCGCTTTCATGGTGGAAAGCACAGATTCAGATGCTTGGTCTGGAAACTGCTAATGCTACTGCATGGGAAGATTTCAAGGACATGATCAAAGAGGAGTACTGTCATAGGGATGACATCCACAAACTCGAGAACGAGTACTATGCGCTCAAGATGGTCGGATCAGAGATTGAGACCTACACTAAGCAGTCCAACGACTATGCTGCACTTTGCCCAAACATGTCCCAACCTATGTATCGAAGGGTCGAATTGTACATCAAAGGCTTGGTCCCAGAAATCCGGAGCCATGTGACCTCGGCCAACCTCAATACCATACAGCCCGTGGTTCGTCTTGCTCACAAACTCACCAATCAGGCTGTGGAAGAGGGCAAGCTGCCCAAGAGGATCGGTGCTACTGCTGGAACTTCTGGCGATAACAAGCGAAAGTGGGATGGAAGTCAGGGAAAGGATGCTAACCCCACTCAGGCCCCAGTTCAACAAAGGAAGACTGAAAGCAACAAGGGCCCTCAGCAACAGGGTGGCTATCGAGGAAACCACCCTAAGTGTAACAAATGTAACCGACATCACAGTGGGCCATGTGGAAAAGGTCAGTGTCAGCGATGCAACAAGATGGGGCACGAAGCCAAAGACTGCCGAAGCCAGTTCCCAGCTAGGCAGAATCAGCAACAACCACAGCAACAGCAGCAACAAGGAAACAACCGTGGATGCTTCAAGTGTGGAGCAACGGGACACATACGAAAGGATTGCCCTGAACTGAATCAAAACAACAACAATCAGGGTGCTGGGAACAATAACAACAATGCTGGAAATGGTGCTAGAGGAAAAGCTTTTGTGATTGGAGCTGGGGAAGCAAGGAATGACCCCAACGTTGTAGCGGGTAAGTTCCTACTTAATGATCGTTATGTTTCCATGCTATTTGATTCCGGAGCAGATGCTAGTTATGTATCCCTACGTATTAGTAAGAAACTTAAGCTCACTCTTACGCCGCTAAGCTCTAAGCACACCGTTGAAATAGCTAATGGTAGAAACCTCGAGGCCTCCCACATAATTCGTAACTGCAAATTAGAGTTGTCTGGTCAGACCTTCCGTATCGATCTTTTCCCCATCATTCTTGGAAGCTTCGACGTCATCATTGGTATGGATTGGTTATCCAAACATCGAGCCGAAATCCTCTGCCAAGAGAAAGCTATTCGTATTCCCCGTCCCCCTGGCAAACCTCTTATAGTTCAAGGCGACAAGAGCGGAGAAGTCACAGGCATCATTTCATTCTTAAAGGCCCAGAAGTGTCTACGAAAAGGGCACACCGCTATCTTAGCACTCATTACCGACACACAGAAAATGGAAAACAGGATTGAAGATTTTCCAGTTGTACGCGACTATCCTGAGGTATTCCCGGAAGAACTACCTGGACTCCCTCCTCACCGTCAGGTCGAATTTCAAATCGAGTTAGCTCCCGGAGCAGCGCCTATAGCTCGTGCACCTTATCGATTAGCCCCCGCGGAGCTCAAGGAGCTTTCTACTCAACTACAAGAACTTTTGGACAAAGGTTTTATCCGTCCTAGTTCATCACCCTGGGGAGCCCCGGTGCTCTTCGTCAAAAAGAAAGATGGCTCATTCCGAATGTGCATTGACTACCGCGAACTTAACAAGGTTACCATCAAGAATCGTTATCCACTTCCCCGTATCGACGACCTGTTCGACCAGCTGCAAGGGTCGAGCTATTATTCCAAGATCGATCTGCGATCGGGTTATCACCAGCTGAGAGTCCGCGATGAGGACATCTCTAAGACTGCTTTCAGAACCCGCTATGGTCACTACGAATTCCTTGTTATGCCTTTCGGAATGACCAACGCACCTGCAATCTTCATGGATCTCATGAACCGAGTATGCAAACCCTACCTCGATAAGTTCGTAATCGTATTCATCGACGACATCCTAATCTACTCGAAGAGCCGAGAGGAGCATGAACAACACCTACGTCTTATTCTCGAACTCCTTCGCAATGAGCAACTGTACGCCAAATTCTCGAAATGTGATTTCTGGCTTAGAGAAGTCCATTTCCTTGGACACATCGTCAATCAGGAAGGGATTCATGTTGACCCTGCTAAGATTGAGTCCATTAAGAATTGGCCTGTGCCTAAGACTCCGACCGAAGTTCGCCAATTCTTGGGATTGGCGGGATACTATCGAAGATTTATCAAGGGATTCTCTAAGATCGCTCAACCACTTACGACACTCACTCAGAAGGGTGTTGCTTACAAATGGAGTAATGCTCAGGAATCTGCCTTCCAGGAACTGAAGAAGAACCTTTGTAGTGCTCCTATCCTCTCCTTACCCGAAGGTACCGACGACTTCGTCGTTTACTGCGACGCTTCTATTCAAGGACTTGGCTGCGTATTGATGCAACGCGAGAAAGTTATTGCTTACGCCTCGCGACAACTCAAGGTCCACGAACGAAACTACACGACGCATGACTTAGAATTTGGAGCTGTGGTCTTCGCGCTCAAGCTTTGGAGACACTACTTGTACGGCACCAAGTGCACGATTTACACTGATCACAAGAGTCTCCAGCACATAATGGGACAAAAGGAGTTGAATATGCGGCAACGCCGATGGGTCGAACTCCTAAATGACTACGAGTGTGCAATCAAATATCACCCAGGCAAGGCTAATGTGGTAGCCGATGCCCTCAGCAGAAAGGAGACCAAACCCAAGCGTGTTCGTGCCTTACAGCTCACTATCCACTCGAACCTCCCTAATCAAATTCGGGATGCTCAGGTTGAAGCATTGAAAGCCGAGAACATCAGGGCTGAGTCCCTACGAGGATCGAGACAACGATTGGAACAAAAAGAAGACGGTGCTTACTACGTAGCCGGACGCATATGGGTTCCGCTTTATGGAAATTTACGTGACCTTGTGATGGATGAAGCTCATAAGTCCCGTTACTCAGTACATCCAGGGTCAGATAAGATGTACCACGACTTGAGGGCTACCTATTGGTGGCCTGGCATGAAAGCCCACATAGCAACCTATGTCAGAAAATGTTTGACTTGTGCGAGGGTCAAGGCTGAGTATCAGAAACCATCAGGCCTACTCCAACAGCCAGAGATTCCGCAATGGAAATGGGAGCAGATTTCCATGGATTTTGTTACTGGCCTGCCTAGGTCTCAGCGCGGAAATGACACCATTTGGGTGATAGTGGATCGCTTAACTAAGTCTGCACACTTCTTGGCTATTAAAGAAACAGACAAGTTCTCTACCCTAGCAGAGGTATACTTAAAAGAAGTGGTCTCGAAGCACGGAGTGCCTACCTCTATTATTTCTGATCGAGACGCGCGTTTTACTTCTGAGTTGTGGCAAGCCATGCACAAATCTTTTGGCTCGCGTTTAGACATGAGCACCGCTTATCACCCGCAAACGGATGGGCAGTCTGAACGCACCATCCAAACCCTCGAAGACATGCTTAGGGCATGTGTGATCGATTTTGGCAAGAATTGGGAGAAGCACCTACCGTTGGTGGAATTCTCCTACAACAACAGCTACCACACCAGCATTCAGGCAGCACCCTTTGAGGCATTGTACGGCCGTAAATGTCGATCGCCTCTCTGCTGGGCTGAGGTTGGTGACAGCCAAATCACAGGCCCGGAACATGTAGTCGACACCACAGAAAAGATTGCCCAGATTAGGCAACGCATGGCGGCAGCTCGTGACCGACAAAAGTACTACGCTGATAAAGATAGGAAACCGCAAGAGTTCCAGGTTGGTGAACGGGCTCTACTTAAGGTCTCACCCTGGAAGGGTGTGGTTCGTTTTGGAAAACGGGGCAAGCTTAATCCAAGATATGTCGGACCCTTTGAAGTTACCGAAAAGATCGGCACGGCCGCTTACAGATTGAATCTGCCTGAAGAACTGAGTGCTGTGCACAACGTCTTCCACGTATCTAATCTGAAGAAGTGTCTATCAGACGAAACACTCGTCATTCCTTACAAGGAACTTACTATTGACGAACGGCTACACTTTACTGAGGAACCGATTGAGATCACGGACCGTGAAATCAAAACCCTCAAACGTAGCCAGATACCTCTCGTACGAGTTCGTTGGAACTCACGCCGTGGCCCAGAGTTTACCTGGGAGCGAGAAGACCAGATGAAGCGCAAGTATCCCCAGCTGTTCCCAAATGAAACCCCCAGCACTGAAGCTACAACTGAATTTCGGGACGAAATTCCAAACTAACGGGGGGATGATGTGACATCCCGTTGAAACGTTCGTATTTACACTAGCTTGTCAGTGGCTACCTTAACTTTCGGGACGAAAGTTCTTAAAACTCGGGGATAATGTGACATTCTGGGTTTTTCCGAGCAAACACCTTGTAATCACTTAGCGTATATGTATATTATTATTGAATGGAAGTTGTTATTTCTATGTGCTATATGTCGATAACGTGTATGTAATATATATATATATATATATATATATATATATTGTATGTGTGTTATATGAGTGGGCCGAGACCCCAAAGGACCCGACTCGCCATACAACCTTAGCCCACCCGGAAACCCCTAACCCACTCGAGAAACATATAACCGGCCAACCCTCACAACTTTTACCATTTTGCAACATCATTCTCACACTCTCTCATCTCACACACTCTCCCTCTCTCTCCCTAAAAACCCCAAAACCCTAAGGTTCTAACATCACCCTCTCCTCCTCTCTCTCGGATTCAAGCCGGAAGCATCAAGGTATCCGGATTCGCATCGGACACTCCTTTCATCGCCTCATACACTCATTCACAACCAAAACAAGTCCGGTTAGTGTCTCACATTGCTAGATATTGTGATGCTTGGTTGATAGATGATATGCATGACTAGTTTAAATGTCTCTTTGTATGATTTGCATGATTTAGTCGGTTAGAAATGACTAAATGATATAGATAATTGTTTTGAACCAAAGATTGTATGTCAAAGGTTGTACACAAATCGGTTTAGGTAAATGATAATCATGAGTGTTAGCTATGTGTTGATTTGTATGTGTTATCATGAGTGCATAGATATGATGAGTAAACCGGCGATTATGTGCTAGATATAGGACCGATGTTGATGACTGAATTGTGTTTTGATTTTGGTTTGATAAACATGATAAAGGGATGAATGTTGATGGATAACCTTGTGTAAACATGCTGTTTCGGATTGTGTATGCTAGATTTAGGACTTGAAAGTTCATAATTATGATGAACATATGAAGAACAAGTTTGAAGGTGATATGAATATTCAAATATGCTTGTTTTGATCTGATTTTGTTATGTTTTAGACAATAAAACATGTTGGTGCAATGTTATTGGTTAGTACAAAATTACATGAAATCAAAATGCTATTGGATAGTACAGTTGGAACAGGTTCTAGAAGGACTTCTTGTGCACGTATCCGAGGTTGCGACTCGAGACTACGTGATTGCGACTCGAGACCGCCCGGTTGCGACTCGAAACCAGACCATGACAAGTCGAAACCTCCGGTTACGACTCGCAACCAAAAACATGACAACTCGAGACTACGGCGGTTGCGACTCGCAACCAAAACATGACAAGTCGAAACACCGGTTGCGACTCGCAACCAAGACATGACAAGTCGAAACCTCCGATTGCGACTCGAAACTGTGTGTTCTCGAGTCGAGACCTCCTGGTCTCGACTGGGCTGCTTGTCTCCGTTATTGGGCCCAAAATGCGTGAACTGTGCATACCGTTCTATTTAGTTTCTGTGATGCTGATAACCGTTAATGTGATCTGATAGGCCCAATGACACTTATGATTTGTATGATAGTTGTTGATGTTCACTGTTTAACTGCTTCGTATCAGAATAGGCCCGATAACTTGCTGGATGATCATGTGTTATGTATGATATGTGCTAGTTATGTGTAGATTATACGTGAATACTTGTACCCCAACTTGACCCATATTGGTAACCATGCTAGGACGTGGTGACCAACGTGATCGACCGGGTAATTAATCTACCGAGCAACCCAAGGTGAGTTCACAACCTAAAGCATGTATTCCCGGTGGTTTGGGAAACGGAACTAAAAACAACACTATCCCCTTATGAGGGATACAACTTACTTTTCTTCCCTTGTTATTGGGAACCTTTTAGTTAATTACTGTTTATACGGATTGCAACAAACGGCACTAAACGAAACTCTATCACTTAAAGTCCCTACTACATAATACCGATTAGTCGCCGGGGCCAGGCGAACGGGTTATTAGTTGATAGCGCTATTTAGGTCTTACCAACCTCACACCGTGCCAAGGTATGGGATCGGTCGTGAACTAATGTACTCAGGCATCCGTCAATGATGATAGAACATTGACATCGGGGCACTCTGCGGATACGCAACGGTCACCTAGTGTTCGGTATTGGAAAAACAGTTTAGTCGCTAACTTTTGGGGTAGCTCCCCATGGCATGTATAAACGGATAAATTAACTGGTGAAACAAGTTTTGGTAATTAAAACTGGACAACTAGTGAACTCACTCAGCATTATTGTTGACCCCTTACTGCATGCTTTGCAGGTAACCAGTGACTGAGGAGCTGCTGCTTGGGAAGTGTAGTGGTCGTCTAAACCCGCGTGTTGGGTTCTAAATAACTTGAACTATGAACTTTGTTTAAACTATTTTGCCTATGCTTCCGCTATTTACTTAAACTGTTATTTGAACCTAACTTTCGAACTTTAAACTATGATGCTTACGAACTATTTGGTTATTAATTCAATTATTCAGTATAATTGGTGGCTGGATCCTGGTCGGTCACGCCTCCAAGCGGTAGTACTCCGCAGGTGGAATTTGGGGGTGTGACAACATATCCCCTACAATACCGACAATCAAGGAACCGCATTCCTTGAAGAACAGACTACTCCCAAATTTCTTCCATTGTATGATCTCCTGCGTTTTTCACGAAAATCCTAAGTACCCGTTTCTTCCAAGAGAAACGAAGTACGAGGTGCCAAGTTAATGGCAATCGATAACAAGATAATAACAATTAAACAACTATGTGTTTATGTGCTTATGAACATTACAAGACAAACTGTGCGGACTGTACAAGGAATTACGTAATTATGGATGCATACATAATTATGGAATTTAGTGCACAGAAACCACAGCGAGCTTTGTCATGTACCTAGAAGTTAACCCTATTTCATTTCCAATTCTGATGAAGTATCCGTTGAGGAAAAATGAACTAGCTATTCATTTTTCACTTCTGAAGAATGTCCGTTAAGGAAATGAATATCCGTTTAATCCTTCATTTCCAATTCTGAAGAATAACCGTTGAGGAAAATGACTCCGTTTGTGCATTTTCGTTCTGAAGAGTATCCGTCGAGGGAAATGAATATCCGTTTATTTAATCCTTCATTTCCGAACCTGAGGAAACAACCGTTGAAAATGACTCCGTTAGTTCATTTTCGTTTCTGAAGATTATCCGTTGAGGAAATGAATATCCGTTTATTTAATCCTTCATTTCCGAACCTGAGGAAACAACCGTTGAAAATGACTCCGTTAGTTCATTTTCGTTTCTGAAGATTATCCGTTGAGGAAATGAATATCCGTTTATTTAATCCTTCATTTCCGAACCTGAGGAAACAACCGTTGAAAATGACTCCGTTAGTTCATTTTCGTTTCTGAAGATTATCCGTTGAGGAAATGAATATCCGTTGTTTAATCCTTCATTTCCGAACCTGAGGAAACAACCGTTGAAAATGACTCAGTTTGTTCATTTTCGTTTCTGAAGATTATCCGTTGAGGAAATGAATATCCGTTTGTCTATCATTTTCATTTCCGTTTCTGAGGAAGCAACCGTTGAAAATGACTCTGTTTGTTCATTTTCGTTTCTGAAGATTATCCGTTGAGGAAATGAATATCCGTTTGTCTATCATTTTCATTTCCGTTTCTGAGGAAGCAACCGTTGAAAATGACTCTGTTTGTTCATTTTCGTTTCTGAAGATTTGTCCGTTGAGGAAATGAATATCCATTTGTCTATCATTTTCATTTCCGTTTCTGAGGAAGCAACCGTTGAAAATGACTCCGTTTGTTCATTTTCGTTTCTCAGAATTGTCCGTTAAGGAAATGAATCCCCGTTTGTTTATTCCTTCATTTCCGCTTCTGAAGAATACTCGTTGAGGAAAATGACTCCGTTTGTTCATTTTCGTTCTGAAGAATGTCCGTTAAGGAAATGACAGGATTATGCTTTACATATCTCTGGTGGTTATCTGACACGAAGTCACAAATAGACTCCTACGAATTAATTTCGGGACGAAATTTCCTAAAGTAGGGGAGACTGTAACACCTGTGTCATTTCAACCATCAAACAAATGCCCAACCAATGAAATAATGTATTTCATACTTTGAACTTGTATAAATATGTGTATCTTTTGCACATATCAATTCTTGTTCAATTTCAAACTCTAAATCGCTTTCTGGAAGGTTATACGCGCACTAATGCGTAAATATAACCAGTTTAATGCAACGAACACTCCATAATAGTGAAATAGGCTTAACATACCTTAAATAACCTTTATATAACTTAGAAATAAGTTTTAAAGGCTTTGGTATGGCAAAAACAAGTTAAATCGCTTACAGGGACTAAAGTTGACATACTGCGAAAGTATGCCAATTTGAACTGTAACAGACATTCCGGAACATGACCATAAGTTAAACATACCATAAATATCCTTTACATAGCTTAGAAATTGGCTTTGAGGGGTTCGGTGTGCTAAAATAAACTTTTGGGTCATTCAGGGACTAAAAGTGTCAAAAAGTGCACAAGTTTGCATTTTCGCGCATAACTTACGTTCTGAATACATCCGGACATCCAAAAATTTATGTGAGTATGACTATATTATATTTTAGTGTTCGCCATAAGAAAAATCCTTTCGTCACGTCATTTGGATCGTTTTTCGCGCTTGTGCGCATTCCGTCGTAATTAAGCGAACATCGCGTTCGTACGGCCAAACGAACCAACACCCGGCATATTTTTGAGCATGTTTCATGTCCACAATGTTTAGGCAACATTTTAGGGCCTTAAAGTTGGCTTTACGGGCCTTAGAAGTGTCAGAAATGGCCTTAAACACGTGCAGGGACCAAAACTGTCAATTCTGCAAGAAGTTTGCTGATCAGACAGCTAGGCGGCCCGCCTCAGTTTCTTAACATTCTTAGGCGGCCCGCGTCAGACTCCCAGAACAGATCAGAATGAACAGTCAGCGTGTACCAGCTGTTTTAACCACAACCACACACTTGCAACTTGCATATTCAGCTGATAAACATCATTTTTAGGCACCACAACTTTCCGACACTTGTACGGATACGATTAAGGCACGATATTCGACAAACGATCTTAACGGTTACCCGAAAACTATAAATACCCCACCCCCCATTACTCCAAAACCACTAGAATCTGATCTAAGTGACTCTAAGTTGGAACCATTGTTTCATACCTGAGTTATTAAGATCTAGATTAGCATTCGGGGACCCTTCGTAAGTATTCTTTCGTTCTTTTCCTTATTTTACTGCTTTTCGAGTCAGAAAGTCAAACTTTGTTTGACTTTCAGCGTTGACCAGTAATGGTCAATGCGAAGTTCGTTTGAACTTCGCAACGTGATCGTAATCACGTTGGTTATAGTCCCTTGGGACTATGCCCACTGATTACCACGTTGTCTAGGGTCGTAGGGTAGGCGATCTAATAAATCGCCTATACCTTCGAACCCGACCCAGTTTGGTCGATCATTAGGATCCAACCAAACACATTAGGTGACCATAGTAGGTAGGGAATAACCTTCCGAGGTTATACCCTATGGTCACATCGTTTAAGTAGTTGTATGATAGGTAGTTTATATGCCTTAGGTAAATTACCAGAATACCCCTTTCATACATAATTGGTAATTTAGCATATGTAACCTAAACCTTTGTCACATAACTGATTATGTAACATGTTTAGGCATATAATACTTGTCATAGGACTAGTTAGGCGGTCCGAACGCGTTTCACGCGAACGACACGTTAAAGTAGCATAAGCTACCTAAACGGGTCGTAATGGGTCGAAATCACTCAGGTTAAGTTTCATTTAGTATGTAGGCTTTGTTAAACCAAATGACACGAGTCTCTACACTCGTTTGGTTTACAAACCCTAATGCTACCCAATCTTCCGATCTAGGTCCGGTTAATTAACATAGTTACCTATAGTAGGTGCCGTTTGATTCCGTGATCTCTAGCATTGTTTGGTTGTTACTCAAGGACTTCTGAGCAATCTCATGTGAGTACATAGACCCCTCTTTTACTGTTTTCCAAACTGTTTTGGGGTGGAACACATGTGCCTACTTGTTACTTTCATGCTTTCCTGTTTTCACATCATATACCTGCTATGTTCGTTAGTACATTATAGTACATGATTTCATTACATTTCATGCTAGGTGTGCCCATTGTGTGCATTACTTAGTACATCGTTCTACATTACATTTCATACTACGTATGTCTATTTTGTGCATACTTAGTACATTGTTTTACATAGCCTTTCTGTTGCATATGCTTATCCAGCATATGAACACATTATACTACATATTGAACCGTTGTAAACATTTGACTATGTGAACCGTTGTAATCATTTGACTATGTGATCCGTTGATATCTGTGAACCGTTTGTATCTGTGAACCGTGTGTATCTGTGAACCGTTTGTATCTGTGAACCGTTTGTATCTGTGAACCGTTTGTATCTGTGAACCGTTTGTATCTGTGAACCGTGTGAACCGTATTTAACCATACATAAACATTTCTACAACTGTTAAACATTACTTTGGTGTTTTGGTTTGATTAAGTGATTAAGTAACGATGCGTGTGTAATATGATACAATCATGGTGGATACGCCGCTGGTACTTCCTATATATAAGTGTTTGTATGGTATTACATATTGTAGCGTTATTTGAATCATTTCAGTTTGAGACATAGAACATTTTATACAAATAACATACTTTTCACAAGACATTGATTTATAAACATCTTATCTTATGCAAACATATTTTACTTGGTTATTCATTTAACCTTACATTTATTTATACTTATCATCTGAACTCATTGTTTTTCAAATGATTTACAAAGCAAAGCAAATAACAAGGTTCATGACTAAACATTTTCTCAAACATAAGTCATGAAACCTATTTTTCACAAAACCTATGTATCTCACAGGCATTTTTATGCTGACGTATCTATTTTCACATGTGTTTTTCAGGAGCTGTGCATAAGATGATCAAGATACACATAGGCAGACTTGGGCTTTAGTGACAATAAAAGATGCAAGACTAGTTAATTATGTTGTATTTCTTTGTTTGTTAAGACATTGAAACGCTATTAATCAATAAAACGAAACTTCAATTGCCATGGATTTGAAACAATTAATTCTGTTACAACACTCCCCGATGTTTCCGCCACATTTTGTATGTTCTACGTGGTCGGGGTGTGACATTAACGTTGTCGGACTCACCTTTTTCGTTGTTTAACTCATGTGTCGGTTTTTCACTTATTTGTTCTTCCATTTTTACACTTTCAGTTATCTCTTCCCTTTTTAATTCTTCTCTTGCGCGGGACTCCTCTTCCCTTGCGCGAGATTCTTTTATATAACGATCGATAACTCTAAGGTGTTCTAATATCCTATCGGTCACTTCGGTTATAAAAAAAGGATCGGGATTTTCAAAGCTTGAATCCGGTTGTTCGATCCTTTGTTCCTCATAATACCCATATGAAGTAGATGGTTCACACCATTGTTCTTCATTGTAAGCATATGATGGATAAGGGTCGTAATTTTGTTCTTCATAATACTCATATGAGGTGCGTTGTTCACGCCATGGTTCCTCATAATAAGCATACGAAGGTGGTGGCTCATATCTAGGTTCCTCAAAGTATGAGTAAGAAGGCTCATACCTTGGTTCATCAAAATATGAGTATGAGGGAGGAGGTTCATACCTTTGGTCTTCATAGGATGTGTATGAAGTTGATGGCTCGTACCTGGGCTCCTCATAGTAGGTGTATGAATTGGATGGTTGATATGAGTGATTATATTGAACCGAGTACGGATTACTACAATTAGTGCAATAGTTACTCCTATAATCATCCTCCTCATAGGTGTAGTTGTAACCTCCTGAGTATTGATCCATAAGAATCACTCAGTAGACCACAACCAAGTCTCGAGATCAGGAAACAAAAATAAAAACGGAAACAGAGGCTGGACACGGCCCCGTGTTCAGTGGACACGGCCCCGTGTTCAGGATCTGTATCTGGGCGTTTTAATTAAATTTACTGATTTCGTTGAGCACGGGGCGTGTTCAGTGAGCACAGCCCATCTTCAAGCTACTGTTACTGGATGTTTTTATGAAAATGTGCAGCACGGCCCCGTGTTCAGTGAACACGGCCCCATGTACAGGTTACTGTAAATGCAAAACTAAACTAAAATGCAGAAAAATGTGCGCGCGTTTTAAAATGGTTTTGAAAAACTGATTAGGCCGTCGATTTTAAGCTTTCTTAAAATCCTTGTGTCCCCGGCAACGGCGCCAAAAACTTGATGCGTGTGAAGTGTTATATATATTAGGTGTATATTTTAAGCCCTTTAACACTTTTTAGCCAAGTTTTAAATTTATAAAACACGATATTTACTAACACTAAACACACATATGGGTAAGTGCACCCATCGTTAGCGTAGTATAGTGTTGGTAAGATACCGAGGTCGTCCAAGGACACAAGAGCTTTTAGTACCGGCTTATCCTCAACGTCTAATCAAATCAAAAAGTTTAGAAAAAATGTTTTAAACTAAGAAAATAAAAACTAACTAAAATGCTGAAAATAAAAATAAAAGAAAAAACAGATAGACAAGATGAATCACTTGGTTCCGACTCGTGTATAGTGTAACCTTTGATTATTCCCGCACTTTTGCACTTATTTAAGAGATTATCTTAGTTATTGTAGTAGGCCCCTCTTTTGAAGGTGACGTTACCCTTAACCCAGTAGTTTGAGTCAGCAAGGATACAATCCTAAAGGGTCGGATTATTGAAAGATAATTAATTAAGTTATTAATGCAAATTATGGTAGGCCCCTCTTTTGGAGGTGACGTTACCCTCGACTAAGTAGTCTGAGTCAGCAGGGATATAGTCCTAAATAGCCGGGTTAAAGTATTAATAGTAGTTAACTTATGAGGGGATCAAAGAGTTTGGACCCCCGCCATCCAATACCGTTAAGTATTGAAGGAGGTCCTACTAAATTTGACCCAGGTCCATTGCAGGACCTCTAAACGCTGAACAATGGCAAGACTCTTACCAAACCGTTCCCTTAACCCCCGACCAGGTAGCCAACATACCTCCATATAGACCGTGGAGATATGAATGGTGAAAATCTTTTATTTTATATAGACAGTAAAATAATGTCAAGACACCACGGACAAACGATAAAGAAGAATCACCTTCAACATAAGAAACTAGTTATTAAAGTCATTAATACAAAACCAAATAAAAAGTGCGAAAAGATTAGAAATAAAAAGTATTACACTAGACACTTGTCTTCACCAAGTGGTGTAAGAGACTTAGGCAAACATGGCCTTGATTGTCAAGAACTCTTACGATCAATCTTTGATCCCGGGATGAGTTATACACTCTATGATGGACAATGGATGATGGTGGTGGATGATGGTGTTATGGTGGTGGTGGGTGGTGGGTGAAGTGTGAGAGAGGTGGTGTGCCAAGGGATGGTTTGAGCTTGAGCCAAGCACTCCTATTTAGAGGCTGAACAGAAGCTCGGGCACGACCCCGTGTCCAGTGGGCACGGCCCCGTGTCCACATCCTTCTCTTTCTTCATTTAATGCAGCTTGTCTTATTAGTTGACCACGCCCCCGTGTCCGCTGAGCACGACCCCGTGTGTAGAAGAATCTTTGTACTATGAAGATTTGCCTGGATTGTGCAAATCTTATAGTTGACCACGGCCCCGTGTCCGCTGAGCACGGCCCCGTGTCCGCTGAGCACGGCCCCGTGGTGGGCAATAGAAGCTTCTACCACTTTGTCTTTTCTGCTGACACTTGGGCACGCCCCCGTGCTGGCTGAGCACGGGGCGTGTTCAATCTTCTGTCTTCTTGTTTTGCTTGGGAAGATGCTGTCGTGGGGTCGGGCATGTCACGTTTGTTCCTTTTCTTGTATTTATGTTAGATTTTGCTGTATTTTTGCTTCTATTGTTAATTTGAGCTCATTTAATCCTGAAAATACAAAAGAAGACAAAAGCACACTTTTTCCAACATTAGTACTAAAAAAGGGTTAGTTTTATGCCACAATTGATGTAATTTATATGTTGCATTTTGCACACATCAAATACCCCCACACTTGAATCTTTGCTTGTCCTCAAGCAAAACTCTTTATAATGTGGCTTTACACTCCCAAATGGAATGGGTAGAAAAGAAGGTTTTTGGGCTTGTCATAGAGTGTCGGGATTTCCAAGATTCTTTATTAAGTTTTATTTTTATTTATTTACAATCCTATTCATCATGATTTATTTAAAACTTTTCATAAGATAAATTACTTATTAGGGCATAACATGCCTCTTTAAAATTCTCTTATATATACAAGTTCACATACCTCACGGGGATCACTCAACACTCTGCCGAAAATGTATTTTTGTGGATCACTCGAGAGCGGCATGGAACTTACTCCTACCATAGGCTTGCCAAGCAATCAATCCTCCTCCTTTTTTAACTATATACGTTTGTAAATATCAAGAGGACTTTTTGGGTGAAGGGTTAGGCTTGGGTTAAAGGTAGGTGGTTGGGTTAGTGGTTAGTAGAAAAGGGC
The DNA here is from genome assembly GCA_030545235.1 of Helianthus tuberosus. Taxonomy (NCBI): domain Eukaryota; kingdom Viridiplantae; phylum Streptophyta; class Magnoliopsida; order Asterales; family Asteraceae; genus Helianthus; species Helianthus tuberosus. Next base: position 171,764,718 of record CM060393.1, on the reverse strand, counting down.
GAAAAGCGTAACAAGCGTCGGTTTTCGTAAGACTTTTTATTTTTTTATTTTGATGAAGCTATTTATTTAAACAAAGTTATTTTTGATGAACTTGTTTGTTTATTTTCTTTTGCTTCATAATCAACATTTTTTTTTTTTGAAAAGTCATACAAAGAACCGAGCTAGTTACTAAAACAAAGGGTTAAAAATGAAAAAGATTTTGGTGGGTAAAAGGGTGTTTGTTTGGGTTATGAAATGAAAAGGTTTAGGCTCAAAGGGGCTAACTAGGGGGATTTTGGGTAGGTGGTAAAAAAAATGGTGTAGAAATAAAAAAGGGTTAGTCCTAATGCCTCCATCATTTACTTACTCGGGTTTAAGTTGGTAAGGACCGGGAATGTATCGTCGTGGCAAGTTCTAGAGTCGTAAGAACCAAGCGGCTATTCACACAAGAAACGAAAAATGAGCATTTATTTTAATGATATGTAATTGTATGCTCAACAAAGGCACAAAACGCACTTTTTGTGGGAATGGGTTTTTTATGCGATCAAGTATATATAATCAAATTTTAATTGAGTTAGTCATGCCTTTTCAAAATTTTCTTATGTTGGTTCTTTTTATCACGACGCTATCGGTTGTAAATTCGTAAAAATATAACATTTTTAGAACTTTGAAATTCCCAAGTTAAACCTAAACAAGTAAAAAAATGAAAATTTTTGAAAAAAAATTGGGGTGATTAGCGGTTCCAATAGAGTTTTGTGTAAGGCTTGTATTTAGGACTTGCAAGATTCAAGGTTTTAGCACCCCCCACACTTAAATTACAGATTGTCCTCAATGTGTCCCAAAAATAAATTTTTAGGTTGATTGAATGTGTAAAAAGCAAAAATTTTGTGTTACTGGGCACTGGACACGGCCCCGTGCCTGGTGGGCACGACCCCGTGTTCAGGTGCCAGTAATGAAAACTTACAGAAGGTGGACACGAGGGGGGGGGCGTCGGCTGGGCACGACCCCGTGTCTATCAAGGTCTGCAGAATTTAAAATAAACAGCAGGTTCAGGGGAGTGGGCACGGGGGCGTGTCGGCTAGACACGGCCCCGTGTGGACAATCTGCAAGGTTGAAAAACAGGTTTCTTTCTTCGGTTTTCCCGTCCCGACTTTAGTAGTACTAATGCTTAGTACTCTTAGCCTCGTATGTACCTGCTTAATCAATAAACACCATACCACACCATAGCAAACATCCTAATTTTACCAAGTTCAACATCCATGTCAACAAAGTTAAAAGAAAAATAAATGCAGAAAATAAAAGAAGTTAGGAAAAGTAAATTGTTCAACACTTGGCACGCAGGCCTTAAATTGTTCGAGATAGAAAAAGGTTAATCTGGGGAATCATCAACCAACCGCTTCTTCCTCCGCTCCACCCGCCTAGTCCATGTCTTCATCCTCATCATCATCATCTCCACCATGCCCGGCAATGTACTCCTGGATATTGCCGATATCATCTTGGATATTGGAAATATTTCTCTCGATCGCCCCAACCCGATTGTACGTGTTGCTGGCCATATTGTAGGTGTTCCTAGTGCACATGAGGTTTTCCTGCAACAAATCATGTAAACTTTGAAAGTTAGGAAAACCGCCTCCTGAGGTGGATTGGCCCGGATCACCATGGGGCTGGTATTGGTACTGATGATGTTGTGGAGCGTGGAGGACAAGTGTTTCTTGCGGGTTCCATGCATGACCTTGCATCCTTTGAAAGCTTACCGTCCCGTCTTCAGCCTCATAAATTAGGTTCATTGAGCGGCAGATGTGTATATCTACCCTACCCGACCATGGGCTCCTTTCGAATGACCTAGGTATGCGGTTGAAGTGCCTGAAGAGACGATACACCCATCCCCCAAAGAAGATAGGGGATGGTGCAGAAGCAAGGCGGTTCAGATGTATTTTTCGGAGCATGAGGAAAGGAACATCGAGATGCCTACGGTTATGGATACAGTGGAGGACAACAAGATCTCTTAACCCAACGACGCCGCCGCTATCATGCCTTTGACTAAGAGAGTAGCCGAGGAGCCTATGGATGTATCGGTAGAGCGGATCCCTCAACTTTGTGCTCTTCGTGCTGCTCGGATTGTAGTACCCTTCACCAATCTGAGCCCACGCGGCTTGGCGATCGTTTTCGTCTATCTCTCGCATCCCTCCAGTATTTTCCTCGTTTCCCGCATCTTCTTCCGCGTACAACCCGACAATCGACCCAAATTGTGCCATAGAGATCGAATACCTAGTTCCGCCACATCGGAACGCTACCCCATCATTGTCGAATGGGTCGCACCTTGAGTTGAACGTGAAGGTGCTATAGAATTCCAAAGTGCATTCGTGGACGGAACGGAGTCGAGTTGTCAGAGCGACTCTTAGAGGTCCCGTGACAAGGTTGTTGAAGTGGTCGAGTTGGTTCACCAATGTTAACAAATCCATGCATAGTTGCCTTGGGTATTCCTCCGGCCTTGTCTGAAGTACTTCGTATCTAGCCCTCTCATCGAGCTCATTTGCGTTAAACATTGTGAACTTCCTTGCCATCTGATAGAATACACCAAAAGTTAGCACGAAACATTAGGATTTTCGGACAAAACTGCAAACAGTGGGCTGGACACGACCCCGTGTTCAGTGGACACGACCCCGTGTTCAGTGGACACGGCCCCGTGTCCAGGCGTCTGTTACATAAAAATTCCATTTTTCGACCCGGCTTCGAAAACTTGAAAATTTTTGGCCCAATAGGTGCGGTTTCCCCCGAAAATGAAACCCCAAGCGCCGTTTTTCCCAAAATAACCCGTTTACCCTATCAATTTTATCTTTTTCGGTTCAAAAACAAGGGTTTGGGGTTTTTATGAAAAATCGGGCGAATCTATGAACAATACAAGTGGATTTACTTCCTTTAACACTATTCTAACTAAATGCAAACCGATCGAGGCAAAAATTTGAGGTTTGATTCGGATGAAGTCCAAGAACCCTAGATTTTTTCCCAAATTTGTGGTGTTTTAACTACATGCAAGTAACTAATCTAACTACTAATGATGTAAGAATCATACCTTGACGTTGTTAGAACAAAAGGAGACGTCGAAAATCTGCAGAAAATCGCCTAGAACCAGAGCTTTTTCGGGGAAACGGGGCGTGTGGAATGTTGTAACTGTTATGAAAAAGGGGATATATCCCGACTGCAGCGCGGACACGGCCCCGTGCCGAGCAAAGTTTTGAAAAAAAAATTTTCTTTTTTTTAGTGCTCTTGTGAGTGCCCTTGTTTACCATAAACTTTGGTTAGAAAACTTACCGCTTTAAATGTTGTCCCAATCGTTCGTAACTTACCAGGTGTGATGTTGATGCTTTCATTATTCGATCGTTTGAAGCGAGATCTCCTCCTCTTCATCCTTAATGAATCCTTGATAGAGTTTCAGCCGTTGGCCATTAACTTTGAATGGAGGCCCATTCCGAGATTTAATTTCTATTGCACCGTGTGGGAAAATATGGGTGATGGAAAAAGGTCCTGACCACCTAGACTTTAATTTACCAGGAAACAATCGAAGTCGTGAATTAAACAAAAGAACTAGATCTCCTACTCGAAATTCATTAGGTTTAATATGTTTGTCATGCAAAATTTTCATTCTTTCCTTATAAATTTCGGAGTTTGAGTATGCATAATTCCTAAGTTCGTCTAATTCATTTAATTGACAAAATCGATTTTTACCAGCAAATTCTAAATCTAAGTTTACATTTTTAATTGCCCAGTAGGCTTTGTGTGCAATTTCTACTGGCAAGTGACAACTTTTTCCATAGACTAGCTTATATGGGGTTGTACCTATTGTTGTTTTATAAGCAGTTCGAAAAGCCCATAAAGTATCATCTAATTTATCTGCCCATTCCTTTTTATTTAACCCTACGGTTTTTTTAAGTATTCGTTTTAAACCTCTATTAGTCACTTCGGCTTGTCCGTTTGTTTGAGGGTGATATGCTGTTGAGATCCGGTGATAGACCCCATATCTTGTTAAAAAATTTTCAAGTTGATGGTTGCAAAAATGGGTACCTCTATCACTTATTAATGCTTTAGGTGTGCCAAAACGAGAGAATAATTTCTTCAGAAATCTTACCACGACTCTTCCATCATTTGTTGGAAGTGCCTCGGCCTCGGCCCATTTAGACAAGTAGTCTACTGCCACAAGTATATATTTGTTTCCTTTCGACGGTGGGAAAGGTCCCATAAAGTCGAGTCCCCACACATCAAAAATTTCACAAACAAGAATGCCATTTTGTGGCATTTCGTTTTTGGAAGAAATATTACCTGTTCTTTGGCAAGCATCACATGTTTTGACAAGACTTTGGGCGTCTTTGTAAATGGTTGGCCAATAAAATCCTGAATCAAATACCTTTCGTGCGGTACTAGCGGCACCATGATGCCCTCCGTATGGACCTTCATGACAATGGCGGAGAATTCTTCGTGCTTCGCCACCATGTACGCATCGTCGGACGAGTTGGTCGGCACACATTTTGAAAAGATATGGATCTTCCCAAAAATAGTGTTTCACATTGGCAAAGAATTTTTTTCTTTGATGATGTGGCCAACCTTTTGCGACTATACCGCTAGCTAGGTAGTTAGCATAGTCGGCGTACCATGGTTCTTCCTTATATTCCACCATTTCCAGGGACTCAGTCGGGAATTTTTCGTTGATTTGCTCGTCCCTGGTTGCCTCCAAAGCTGGGTCTTCCAAGCGCGAAAGATGATCTGCTGCGGTATTTTCTGCTCCTCTTTTATCTTTGATTTCAATAACAAATTCTTGGAGGAGTAGAATCCACCATATCAAACGTGGTTTTGCGTCCTGCTTTTTGAAGAGATATCGAATGGCTGCATGATCTGTATAGACTATAGTTTTAGAAAGAACAAGATAAGAACGAAATTTATCAAAAGCAAATACCACAGCTAGTAATTCTTTTTCAGTTGTTGTGTAATTTTCTTGTGCATCATTAAGTGTTTTACTAGCCTAATAAATTGGGTGGAAATGCTTTTCTTTTCTTTGTCCCAAGACAGCTCCAACTGCAAAGTCACTAGCATCACACATGATTTCGAAAGGAAATTTCCAATCAGGCGCTATCATGATAGGTGCATTGACTAACATTTCCTTTAGGGTTACAAATGCTTGATTGCAATCCTTGTCAAAGATGAAAGGGGCATCTTTTTCAAGTAATTTTGTTAGAGGCCTTGAGATTTTAGAAAAGTCTTTGATAAACCGCCTATAAAATCCGGCATGCCCTAGGAAACTTCTGATAGCTCTTACGGAGGATGGAGGTGGTAATCTAGAAATGGTATCTATTTTGGCTCGATCCACCTCCATTCCTTCGCTTGAGATCTTATGACCGAGTACTATTCCCTCCGTTACCATGAAATGACATTTTTCCCAATTAAGGGCGAGGTTGGTTTCCTCACATCGGGATAGCATTCGTTCAAGGTTATCGAGGCATTGGTCGTATGAATCCCCAAAGATAGAAAAGTCGTCCATGAAGACTTCCATTGTCTTTTCTATCATGTCGTGGAAAATGGCTACCATGCAACGTTGGAATGTTGCGGGGGCATTACATAGACCAAACGGCATGCGTCGATAAGCAAAAGTTCCATAGGGACATGTGAAAGTTGTCTTTTCTTGGTCTTCGGGTGCTATCGGGATTTGAAAGTATCCTGAAAAACCATCCAAGAAACAATAAAATTTATGACCGAATAATCTTTCTAACATTTGATCAATGAAGGGTAAAGGAAAGTGATCTTTTCTTGTTGCTTCATTTAATCGTCTATAATCTATACATACTCTCCATCCTGTGAAGGTTCTCGTGGGTATTAATTCATTTTTTTCGTTAGTTATCACCGTCATACATCCTTTCTTTGGAACTACTTGGACGGGACTTACCCACGGGCTATCAGAGATAGGATAGATAAGTCCGGCATCAAGTAATTTGAACATTTGGATTTACTCGACGTTGTGGTTGTATTACCGATTTGTAGTCATCATTCATTAAAATTTTGTGCGTACACATGGAAGGACTTATTCCTTTAATGTCTACAAGTTTCCAAGCGATCGCGTTTTTGTGTTTTTTCAAAAGACTAATTAATTTTTCTTTTTCTAAGCTATCTAATTTAGACGAAATAATTACAGGTAAATTACCATCTTTGTCTAGAAAAGCATATTCCAAACGTTTTGGAAGTTCTTTGAGCTCAAGTGGTGGGTCTTTAGGAGACTCCTTATTTGGTTGCTCATTTTGATCAAGAACTTTAAAAGTTTGTTCTGTGGAGACCTCTTCTTCAACAAAGTGGTCAATCTTTTCACTTGTATCGGGTGGTTCATCTTCATCTTCAATTAGGGGGTCATCATTGCCAAATGGATATTTCATTGACCGCTCGAGATCGACACTTCTTTTAAATGCCCCTAATTGAAGAGGTAGATTGTTGAACTTCCGGTTTTTCAAAGCTTCGTGAGTTTTTACAAATGGTCGTCCCAACACTAGAGGAGCGTCATCGAGGATGACAAAGTCGGTCGGAACTACCATTTGATTTGTTTGAACCAATACATCCTCAACTACACCGATTGATTTTATTACCTTCCGATTGGATAGAAAAATGGGTATTTGAAGTGGAGAAAAATCACTAATGCTTAATTTTTCGAAAATGTAGTTAGGCATTATGTTAACACAAAGATCTTTATCGATTGTGACGTTACTAATAAATGAATTTTGAAAGAAACATGGAACCGGTGTAATGTTAATTTCAAATGGGTCTTCTTTTATTAGTGAGGTTTGATCATTAGTTAACTTAACACTTACCGTTTCGTCAATTTTAGTGTTAGTGTTTAACTCTTTTAAAAACTTAGCATGAGTGGGTACTAAACAATGATTTTCGAAAGAAGGTGACAAGAGATTAATTTCTTCAAAATTAGACTCTTCTTGAATTTTAACGTTGTCGGACTCACCTTTTTCGTTGTTTAACTCATGTGTCGGTTTTTCACTTATTTGTTCTTCCATTTTTACACTTTCAGTTATCTCTTCCCTTTTTAATTCTTCTCTTGCGCGGGACTCCTCTTCCCTTGTGCGAGATTCTTTTATATAACGATCGATAACTCTAAGGTGTTCTAATATCCTATCGGTCACTTCGGTTATAGAAAAAGGATCGGGATTTTCAAAGCTTGAATCCGGTTGTTCGATCCTTTGTTCCTCATAATACCCATATGAAGTAGATGGTTCACACCATTGTTCTTCATTGTAAGCATATGATGGATAAGGGTCGTAATTTTGTTCTACATAATACTCATATGAGGTGGGTTGTTCACACCATGGTTCCTCATAATAAGCATACGAAGGTGGTGGCTCATATCTAGGTTCCTCAAAGTATGAGTAAGAAGGCTCATACCTTGGTTCATCAAAATATGAGTATGAGGGAGGAGGTTCATACCTTTGGTCTTCATAGGATGTGTATGAAGTTGATGGCTCGTACCTGGGCTCCTCATAGTAGGTGTATGAATTGGATGGTTGATATGAGTGATTATATTGAACCGAGTACGGATTACTATAATTAGTGCAATAGTTACTCCTATAATCATCCTCCTCATAGGTGTAGTTGTAACCTCCTGAGTATTGATCCATAAGAATCACTCAGCAGACCACAACCAAGTCTCGAGATCAGGAAACAAAAAAAAACGGAAACAGAGGCTGGACACGGCCCCGTGTTTAGTGGACACGGCCCCGTGTTCAGGATCTGTATCTGGGCGTTTTAATTAAATTTACTGATTTCGTTGAGCACGGGGCGTGTTCAGTGAGCACAGCCCGTGTTCAAGCTACTGTTACTGGGTGTTTTTATGAAAATGTGCAGCACGGCCCCGTGTTCAGTGAACACGGCCCCGTGTACAGGTTACTGTAAATGCAAAACTAAACTAAAATGCAGAAAAATGTGCGCGCGTTTTAAAAAGGTTTTGAAAAACTGATTAGGCCGTCGATTTTAAGCTTTCTTAAAATCCTTGTGTCCCCGGCAACGGTGCCAAAAACTTGATGCGTGTGAAGTGTTATATATATTAGGTGTATATTTTAAGCCCTTTAACACTTTTTAGCCAAGTTTTAAATTTATAAAACACGATATTTACTAACACTAAACACACATATGGGCAAGTGCACCCATCGTGAGCGTAGTATAGCGTTGGTAAGATACCGAGGTCGTCCAAGGACACAAGAGCTTTTAGTACCGGCTTATCCTCAACGTCTAATCAAATCAAAAAGTTTAGAAAAAATGTTTTAAACTAAGAAAATAAAAACTAACTAAAATGCTGAAAATAAAAATAAAAGAAAAAACAGATAGACAAGATGAATCACTTGGTTCCGACTCGTGTATAGTGTAACCTTTGATTATTCCCGCACTTTTGCACTTATTTAAGAGATTATCTTAGTTATTGTAGTAGGCCCCTCTTTTGAAGGTGACGTTACCCTCAACCCAGAAGTTTGAGTCAGCAAGGATACAATCCTAAAGGGTCGGATTATTGAAAGATAATTAATTAAGTTATTAATGCAAATTATGGTAGGCCCCTCTTTTGGAGGTGACGTTACCCTCGACTAAGTAGTCTGAGTCAGCAGGGATACAGTCCTAAATAGCCGGGTTAAAGTATTAATAGTAGTTAACTTATGAGGGGATCAAAGAGTTTGGACCCCCGCCATCCAATACCGTTAAGTATTGAAGGAGGTCCTACTAAATTTGACCCAGGTCCATTGCAGGACCTCTAAACGCTGAACAATGGCAAGACTCTTACCAAACCGTTCCCTTTACCCCCGACCAGGTAGCCAACATACCTCCATATAGACCGTGGAGATATGAATGGTGAAAATCTTTTATTTTATATAGACAGTAAAATAATGTCAAGACACCACGGACAAACGATAAAGAAGAATCACCTTCAACATAAGAAACTAGTTATTAAAGTCATTAATACAAAACCAAATAAAAAGGGCGAAAAGATTAGAAATAAAAAGTATTACACTAGACACGTGTCTTCACCAAGTGATGTAAGAGACTTAGGCAAACATGGCCTTGATTGTCAAGAACTCTTACGATCAATCTTGGATCCCGAGATGACTCACACACTCTATGATGGACAATGGATGATGGTGGTGGGTGGTGGGTGAAGTGTGAGAGAGGTGGTGTGCCAAGGGATGGTTTGAGCTTGAGCCAAGCACTCCTATTTATAGGCTGAACAGAAGCTCGGGCACGGCCCCGTCTCCAGTGGGCACGGCCCCGTGTCCACATCCTTCTCTTTCTTCATTTAATGCAGCTTGTCTTATTAGTTGACCACGGCCCCGTGTCCGCTGAGCACGACCCCGTGTGCAGAAGAATCTTTGTACTATGAAGATTTGCCTGGATTGTGCGAATATTATAGTTGACCACGGCCCCGTGTCCGCTGAGCACGGCCCCGTGGTGGGCAATAGAAGCTTCTACCACTTTGTCTTTTCTGCTGACACTTGGGCACGCCCCCGTGCTGGCTGAGCACGGGGCGTGTTCAATCTTCTGTCTTCTTGTTTTGCTTGGGAAGATGCTGCCGTGGGGTCGGGCATGTCACGTTTGTTCCTTTTCTTGTATTTATGTTAGATTTTGCTGTATTTTTGCTTCTTTTGTTATTTTGAGTTCATTTAATCCTGAAAATACAAAAGGAAGACAAAAGCACACTTTTTTCCAACATTAGTATTAAAAAAGGGTTAGTTTTATGCCACAATTGATGTAATTTATATGTTGCATTTTGCACACATCAAATACCCCCACACTTGAATCTTTGCTTGTCCTCAAGCAAAACTCTTTATAATGTGGCTTTACACTCCCAAATGGAATGGGTAGAGAAGAAGGTTTTTGGGCTTGTCATAGAGTGTCGGGATTTCCAAGATTCTTTATTAAGTTTTATTTTTATTTATTTACAATCCTATTCGTCATGATTTATTTAAAAATTTTCAAAAGATAAATTACTTATTAGGGCATAACATGCCTCTTTAAAATTCTCTTATATATACAAGTTCACATACCTCACAGGGATCACTCAACACTCTGCCGAAAATGTATTTTTGTGGATCACTCGAGAGCGGCATGGAACTTACTCCTACCATAGACCGTTGCTTCTTCTAGTCCTACAGTCATACCAGATTCCCGTCAATATGGATTCACATCTGGAATTCCAAACTTGAATCCTTCGAGAGGTAACACTTTGAATAATTCTTATAACACTAATGATGGCTTTGTGCAGGATACAGGTATCAATCAAGCTATGGCTAGGGAATTACAGAAACTGAAGGGTATTATATCCAGCGTTCCAGGAGTGGTTAAGCCTATTCCTAAAATTGCAGATGGAAGCAACAGGATATCTCGCTTTGCGCCACCCATTTGTGTTGCAGAAATCCCAAAGAGGTTTCAAATACCAACCATGAAGCTATATGATGGTTCGGCGGATCCAGAAGAACATGTAGCTCAATATAGAGAAAGGATGGAGATCAATCCCATCCCGGAGAGATTAAAAGAAGCATGTTTGTGCAAGGGTTTTGGATCCACATTAACATGATTAGTTCTTAAATGGCTGCTAAGTCTTCCCCCTTACTCTATTACTTCATTTGCTAATCTAGTTAATCTGTTTAATAGCCAATTCTCATGTAGTAGAAAATTTGAACGTTTAACTAGTGATCTATATAGGGTAACACAAGGTCAAAATGAATCACTTAGAGATTATATCACTAAGTTTAGTAAAGAATCCTTAGATATTCCTAATCTGGATATTGCTACGGCTGTGGAAGCCTTTAAAATGGGTTTACTTAGGGATTCATTGTTCTATGATGATCTTGTCATGACCCCTTGCAGGAATCTTGATGAAGTAAGAACCAGGTCCCTTAGATTCATCCGACTAGAGGATGATAAAAGGATCCAAGAAAGACTCGCAGGATCCTCCAAGCAGGAAAAGCAAGGATCCTACTTCAGGAACAACAAGTCCAAGTCTTACAACAAATCTGATAATCAGAGAGTGCATGCAGTCGAACAGGAAGAGGATGATGAAGATTATCCTCCAATTTCTGAATATTGCTTTTCTGTTGATATCAATGAACTAATCCTTGCAATGCAGAACCTAGGTGAAAAAGCAAGATGGCCTAGAAAAAGTGATAAGCCGGCTGCAACAAAAGACAAATCCAAATGGTGTGCATATCATGAAGATTTTGGTCATCTCACTGAAGAATGTGTTGCACTGAGAAAAGAGATTGGTTACTTGTTAAGCAAAGGGCACTTGAAGGAGCTTTTGGGAAGAAAAAAGTCAAGGATCCAGGATCCTGAAAAGGTTCCAAAAAGAGCTCCTGGTCCTCCGGCAGATGCACAAGTTATAAACTTTATATCCGGTGGATCAGACATTTGTGGTACTTCCTTTTCAGCAGCCAAGAGACATGCCAAGGAAACCAAGATGGATAATGGGGATAGACCCATCCGAACCTCTACTGTTACACAGGAAAAAGTTATAACTTTTGATGAGCATGATCGTGTTGATGTCCAGGATCCTCATCATGATGGTCTTGTTATTACTTTGTTTATATCTAACCATTTTGTTCGTAGGATCTTGATAGATGGAGGGAGCTCAGTAAACATCATTCAACTTGATGTCCTCAAGAAAATGAACATCCCTGAATCGGATATTATCCCAAGATCCTCAGTTCTTGTGGGATTCAGCGGAGAAACCAAGAATACATTGGGGGACATTAAAATTCCCATATACATTGAAGGACTTCATTCTTATAAAAAATTTTGTGTTATAGATTGCTTATCCTGTTGCAATGTTATCCTTGGCAGGCCATGGATACATGACATGAAGGCAGTCGCATCTACATATCATCAATGTGTGAAGCTTCCTAGTCCATGGGGGGTGATAAAGATTAAGAGTGACCAACAAGAAGCAAAGAATTGCTATACCTCATCAATGAAGCCAGCCTCAAGACCAAGGGAGCAATAACAATTAAAGCATCCTCCAAGAGATGTCCTGGAGGCAAGAGACCAAGATGTGAAGGATATCCTTATGGATCTTCAGGATCCTGAGTCCAAGGTCTTCATAGAATCAGGGATCCTCAATAACGTTGAATAAAATCTAATATCCTTCCTAAGGAAAAGAAAAACTACCTTTGCCTGGAAGCATGAAGACATGACAGGTATCTCTAAAGATATAATTACTCATATGCTTGGTATTGACAGGTCATTCAAACCCATACATCAAAAGAAGAGGAAGTTTGCACCTGAGAGGAATGCTATTATCCAGGAGGAGGTAGATAAACTACTCCGAGCAGGTATGATAAGAGAGGTCAAGTATCCAAGGTGGTTAGCCAATGTGGTTGTTGTTCAAAAGAAAAATAGAAAGTGGAGGGTATGTGTCAATTTTACTGATTTAAACAAGGCATGTCCCAAGGATCCTTTCCCATTACCCCACATTGACTCCATGGTGGATGCTACCGCGGGTCATGAGTTGTTGACTTTTATGGATGCTTCATCTGGATTTCAACAAACTCAAATGGAACCATCTGATCAAGAGGATACAGCCTTTATAACCCAACTGGTATCTATTGTTATATTGCTATGCCATTTGGACTAAGGAATGCAGGTGCTACTTATCAAAGGCTAGTCAATATGATGTTTAAAGAGCAAATTGGACACACTATGGAAGTCTATATAGATGACATGGTGGTTAAGTCCAAGAAAGCTGAGGATCACCTTAGAGATTTGGAGGAAGCGTTTGATATCCTTGATAAATTTAATATGAAATTAAATCCTTCCAAGTGTCACTTTGGTGTTAAAGCAGGCAAATTCCTAGGGTACATGGTAATAAAAAGAGGCATTGAAGCAAGTCCAGAGCAAATTAAGGCAATTGTGAATATCAAATCTCCTGCCAATGCTAAGGATGTGCAAAGATTGACAGCGAGGATCGCAGCTTTGAACAGGTTCATATCAAAGTCATCAGAAAAATGCAAGGAATTCTATGACATTTTGAGAAAGAACAAGAAATTTGAGTGGACTGAAAAACATGAGAATGCTCTCAAAACCCTTAAGGATTACCTATCCTCAGCTCCTGCCCTGATGAAACAAGAAAAAGGGGATATATTATCCTTATATCTAGCGGTATCCTCTAAAGCAGTAAGTGCAGTCCTTGTTAAGGATCACGAAGGTACACAACATCCTGTATATTATGTAAGTAGGAGTTTGCTTGATGTTGAATCCAGGTATTCACATTTAGAAAAACTTATCCTTGCTTTGATTATGGCATCTACTAAACTAAGACATTATTTTGAAACTCATGCCATTATTGTTAAGACTAACTTCCCAATTAAGAATGTTCTCAGGAAACCTGAAATGTCAGGGAGGATGGCTAAATGGGCAGTGAAGCTTAGTGCTTATGATATAAGATATGAACCAAGGACTGCTATTAAATCCCAAGCCTTAGCTGACTTTGTGGTAGATTTTAGTAGTGACTTACAAAGAGAAGCTAAGTTAGAAGTTCAGCAACTTGAAGAGACTAAGGATCCTTGGATACTCTTCACTGATGGAGCCTCTAATGTCAAAGGAACAGGACTTGGAATACTACTAAAATCACCACAGGGGGACATAATACCCCACTCAATAGCTTGTGAGTTTCAAACTACTAAAAATGAGGCTGAATATGAAGCCTTGATAGCTGGTTTGCAAATTGCCAAGCATATAAGGATTAGGTATCTTGAGGTACATGTAGATTCATTGCTAATTACTAATCACTTTAATGGATCATATGCTGTTAAAGGTGAACGACTAATCAAATACCTAGAGATAGTCAAGGAATTGGCACTCTCTTTTGTTTCTTTTATTTTGACACAGGTACCTAGGGAAGAGAATGCAGAAGCTGATGCATTGGCCAATCTTGGATCATCATTGAAAATTCCAGACGATATCAAGATCCCTGTCATCCATATTTTGGCTCCTGCTATTGAGGATCACATAGCTTTGGATATTAAAGCATCCTCCAAGAGATGTCATGGATCCTTCCAATTATGAGATATATACAACATGGAGAGATTCCTACAGGAGAGAACCCAGGGCTTTCAAAATCAAGGTATCTCAATTTACAATATTAAATGACATGTTATATAAACGATCTCTTGCAGGTCCATATCTAAGGTGCATAGAGGATCCTGAAATTCAAGAAGTCCTAAAGGATTTTCATGAAGGAGATTGTGGAAACCACACTGGGGGCAGGGCATTGTTCTCAAGGATCCTTAGAACATGATATTATTGGCCTACTATGAAGAAGGATGCTGTGGATTATGCCAAGAAATGTGATGCTTGTCAGAGACATAGTAATATCCTTCATCAGCCAGCAGAGCTCCTGCATCCTATATCCTCTTCTTAGCCATTCATGAGATGGGGAATGGATATAGTTGGTAAATTTCCCAAAGCACCAGGAGGAAAAGTGTTCATGCTTGCCATGACTGATTACTTCTCCAAGTGGATAGAGGCTGAAGCCTTTGCTCAAGTCAGAGAAAAAGAAGTGATATCCTTTATTAAAAGAAATATTATTACTAGATTTGGTATCCCTTCTGAAATTGTTTGTGATAATGGATCCCAATTTATTGGGAGTAGAACTACTAACTTTTATGACAGCTCGGGGATTAAGATGATAACATCAACACCAGTCCACCCACAAGCTAATGGTCAAGCAGAATCATCCAATAAGATCATTATCAACAACTTGAAGAAGAAGCTTGGATCCAAGAAAGGAAAATGGGTAGAAGAACTACCTTATGTACTATGGGCTGATAGAACAACCCCCAAGAATGCTACTGGCCAGACTCCATTTTCTTTAGTGTTTGGAGTAGAATCAGTGATCCCTACAGATATGGTGGTTCCTACTGCTAGAACAAGCATCCGTGAACCTGAAGGAAATGCTGAAAACTTGGTTCAAGATTTGGATACCATAGAAGAACTCAGGGATTTGGCAAGGATAAGAATGGCTAGTTATCAACAAAGGATGACTGGAGCTTATAACAAAAATGTCAGGATTAGGAAGTTTCAAGTCGGTGATATGGTGTTGAGGAAAGCATTTCAGAATACCATAAATCCTGCTGATGGAAAGTTGGCACCAAAGTGGGAAGGCCTCTATCTTATTGAAGCAAAAGCAGGAAAGGGGGCATATCGATTACTAACAATGGAAGGTGATTTACTACCAAGAGCTTGGAATGTTGTCCACTTGAAGAAATACTTCATGTAATAAGGATCCAGAATCCTTAGCTATATTCATGACCGATATCCTTAAAAGATCCTTAGAGGATAGATGATCCTCATTTTGGTAATGATCTAATTTCAATCTATTTAATTCTTTAATTATCTTATATACAAGGAGAAGGATCCTGGATCCTTTATCCTTCTTTCACTTAGTTCTGAGTTTTGCAGAAGGTTGATGTATCCTAAACAAAGGATCGAGTATCCACAGAAGTCTCCTAAGTTTTATGAGCTTGTCACCAGTCTTTTAGGCTAGTCCCCAGTTTTTTTGGGCTTGTCCCCAGTTTCGCTAGTAGCGCACGATGATCCTGGTGCAGTTCAAGGCAATGGGACCAGTACCCACTTTAGGGGCTGACAATTTCATTGTATTGGCTGTATTCAGGATCCTACGTAAAATGGTAGATGTACCATACATCCGTTCCTAAGGTTTCTAACGTTTTCATGTTAGCTAAGGTTTTGGCATTTTCATGTCACTAAGTTTGGATAGTCGCCAGTGAGGGCCATACTCCAGTTTACACAAGATCCTTTGGGCTTGTCCCCAGTTTTTGGGCTTGTCCCCAGTTTTTTTTGGCTTGTCCCCAGTTTTTGGGCTTGTCCCCAGTTTATTGGGCTTGTCCCCAGTTGCTAACTCTTCTCTTATATTGGCTTAGTCCCAAGTTATGTTCCATTTCAGGTTTTTGAAGCTAAACAACTAAGGATCCTTGATCCTAACCTTTTATTAAGGTTTGTCTTTTGGTTATCCTGATTGTAAGTATTGAAGGTTTAGGATCCTAACTTGGATTCTCAGGTATGATCCTTAATCACCTTAATTTTATTCTTTGTTTATCTAAGTGACCCTTATTTTTTGACAACAGGATACATGATCCTTAAGTTATATCACTTTTTTGAATTTTTCGATTATAGGATATTTGATCCTTGATCATATCCTAAACTTTTTGACATAATCTACTAAACTTTTGTTCTTAACTCATGAATTCAAACAAAATGCATCATAACAATTGAAAGGTAAAGTATTCACAAATACAACAACACATGAGATAGTCAAAAGATTAAGCTTTTATTTATTTAGCAAAAGGTTAACCCTCTAAAGGTTGTCAAAATTACCTACCCCAAGCATCTACCAGCAATCCGTGGCCCGTCCGCTGGGGTAGGTAAAGGGTGTCCATGATAATAAGTTCTAATAAGTGCAGGAATAAAAAGACGGCAGGATCACAATGGCTTCATCCCCCAAACAGAGGATCCCTCCACCATTTGTTATCCTACCTATTGCCTGAAGGATCAGTGATCCTTAAACCTAAGAGCTATTGTTTAGAGTTATTACAGACCCACCATTGTTCAAAAACATCAACAATAAAAAACTACCAAACCATAAAAAATGGGCTCCGGCCACGTCTAGATAAATCCATCATTGTTGCAGCCTACACCTTCGCTGCATCACCATCACCCCCAGCCTCTGCATCCTCAGCCTGATCCTTCACCCCGCTGCCACTGGCTTTAATCATCAGGACCTCTCCAGCCTCCTCTTCATCGTCAAGCTCAGCCAGCTTAGCCTTCCAACTTTCTTGGTCCCAGGTGGTCCTGTCAAAGCTAGGATCCTCGGCTTCCTTTGCCATCTGCAATTTAATTTTGAGCATAGCAATTGTGGCAGAAAGCTTAGCACCCTCCATCACTTCATCCTTTTCCTGATCAGTAGTGATGTGGGCCATGACCAGCTGCTTTTTCACCAAGTTAAGCTCCTTCTCGAGGGAAGAGATGGTCTGATCCTTACCCAGGTACAGCTTTTGGAAGTCCAGCTCCTTTTGCTCAGCCTCTTCAGCATAGGAATCCATAAGCATTTGGATCTCAGCAAATTTCTGTAAAAGAATCACATGCATCAGGATCCATTATCCTCAATATGGGTAGAACAGATTTAAGGATCAAGGATCCTTACCTCAGAGACGTATTCCTCAAACTGATGTTGGAGGAGAGGCAGGCCTTCAAGAGTGTCAACGGTTTTCCTCTTTTTTCCATCCTTGCCTTTGGTGCTGACAGCCTTAGGAACTGGGACGCTGGGACTGGCAGCAAGTCATTTCTTGCCGGACCTGGAGGAGGCAAATGCGTCAAGATCACTGACGCTGAAGTGGGAGGCTGATTTTGTAGACTTCCCGGCACCTACAAAGGACAAATAACAGTTAAGTATCCTTATTCAATATCTATTTAAATATTTAATTGTGCATAAATGAGAATACTTACTTGACATGGTGACTGAACCAGAGGATACTTCTTGTAAATCCTTTGTTTTGGGCTGGAACGTTCTAACAGTTGGATTAAGGCTCCAAAAGGCAGCGATCCTTTCTTTTGTTGCAGGTGACTCTATGAGGTGAGAAACTGAGATAGCTGCACAAAAGACAGAAAAGGATCAGTTATCCTTAAAAGAAACAGAATCACCCTATGATCCTTCTATAAGGATCATATATCCTACCATGGGTGGTCCACTTTTTGGGGAGATCTTTCCCGTCTGGAATAGAATCTCTCTTAACAAAGAAGAAACGGTTTTTCCAATGGGTGTCATTCTTTGTGGTCTTAAGGATTGGATGAGGATCACCGGGCTTATGTTTGAACAAAAAACGGTGTGAACCATGGCTCACAAGATTATACAACTCAGCCAGTTCCGACATTCCTATCTCTATGCCTTCCTGCTTAATGATGTTCTCTAGGGTATGAAGAACCCTCCACATCATCGGCATGGCATGGATATAGCATATACCGGTGAGTGCAAAGAAAGATTGGGTGAAGGCAGGGAAATGATAGGAGAATCCTATCAAGAATGGGGTGACCGAAAAAGCAACCCAAGTGTCGGTGACGGAGTCACTTTTGGCAGTAGGGTTAAAAGGTTTAAAGACGGTGTTCGCCGGGAAACAATGGCGAATCTGGTCAATCTCCGGGTCGGTGAAGCGAAAGAGCTCAGATGAAGGATTTTTGACAATCCCTTGGCTTTTTAGAGGACTGTCCTTCTGGTGATCCTTGACAGGGGAGGATCGTAGCTTCATTGTAATATTAAGATTTTGATGAAATGGAAAATCAGATGAAGAGAGAAGAAGAAGAGAAATACCTGTTCCGATCTTTGAATGAGGATTTAAAGGGAAGTATCGCTCGAATTTAAATGCAAATCGATCCTTATCTCTAACCTATATATAATGATGATTCTGTAGGTTGTCACTTCGCTGACGCATGATGTGTAACAGCTAGTCCTGCTCTAACGGCTATATTTACGTTATTCAGTTCGTTGGAGATAAGATCAAAAATATGACTCATTAAGTTATATTTTATTCCTCATATTTTGGGGGCAATTGTTGGGGATAGATGTTTCATAACTAAGGATCACGGATCCTCAAGTGCAGCCAGGATCACGGATCCTCAATTCTGTTTGAATTAAGGATTCTCAGAAGACGTTGCAGGATTAAGGATCCAGGATCCTCATTGTTAACCTTATACTAACGGTTGCTTCCACTATATTTAAACTTGTTTTGCAGGAGTATACGCATTGGACCTAGTCTTGCCGATATTCTTGGGGAATATGCTCTCAATATTCTGCACGTGCATGGCTGGAATGACCGTTTTAGAAGTCGTGGGTAGCTTGCACATTTGGCGGATAGTTTTTTATTTAGATTATTTGTATTTTTAAAGGGGATAACAAGCTTGAATTAGAACAATTAGCAAAAACACACACACACTCTAGCAAGCTCTCTGCAACTCATTGGCGAATACATACATTTTGCACACTAGTGATCCTTGTAACAAGCTTGTTATCATCCCGAGTTGTAACCATCATTTGTTTAATTATAGTTGGTGATTGGTAGTTTCCATCACCCGAGGTTTTTTATGCCGGAGATCATACATTGATCAAGGGCTTTTTCCTCGTATAAATCCTTGTGTCACTTGTTCATTTCATTTACAAGTAGTTCATACATTTGTTCACTGATTCAAGCATCATACCTCACAAAAGAAGATTTGGTTACATTATCCTAGTCTGATTTTTGACCAAAACAGTTATGCTGTGTTCATGTTTAAGACTGCAGATCTCATTATCTTTTTCAAACAATTTGTTTTTCAGTTCTTTAACAGATTTTTCAAATTGTACTTCATCTTTTAAGATTTTATCCCTAAGGTTTTCATTCACCTCTTTAACATTTGCAAATGCTATGATGCATTTGTCTGAATAAAGGTTTTTCAAGACTTGAGGTGATACCTTAGCTGCAGCCATCATGGCACAGTCACAGACATTCTCACAAGCACTGGTGTTCTTTTCCACTTCATCAACACACCATGGGTCAGCAAGAGGTTCTAACAGTGGTTCAGGTTCCTTCTCTAACAGTTATTCACCAACAACAGCAGTAACCACTGCTTCTGCAACTTCATCCACTGTTTCAGCACTGGATTCCACCTCTTCAGTTTCCAACCCTTCTGGAATTGACTCTAATGTTGCAAAACAAAATTCATCACAAGGAGCATCATTCTTTGCAAATAGAGCGAAATTTTCATCAGATAACTCATCAGGCATGCTACTCCAATCAACAAAGCCTTAGGTAAAGAAACTTTGCTGACTGGCCTCTGCTGGAGCAGATGTTTGTGCAGCATGTTGTGGTGCAGGTTGTTGCACTTGAACCTAAGAGACTGGAGCTTGGACATACTGTATTTTTGGAACAGGGATTTGAACATATTGCACTGGAACAGTTGTTACAGGGTGTGCATAATGAGCAGTGTTTACATGAGCAGCAGGGATATATTGGGAATAGTACACAGTGTTTTGTGTGTTTTGAGGTCTAGGGCTAGGATGTGTGATGATTGGTCCATTATTTTGACTTCTACGTTCTCTAGCAAAGTGTCCTAGCCTGTTACACTTGCAGCACTTAATTTTTGATTTATCCAACCCCACTTTGAAGTTCCCATGTAACCCTGGAAATTTTCTTCATGTTCTCTTATAAAACTTGCTGGTTCTTACACTCAACGGTGCCAGTTGGTGCAAAATGTCCATTTCCTCCAGATCAGTGGGATCAAAGTGCTGGAGGTCATTGAGCTCAAAGGATAAGTTGTCAGAATTCTGGTTTTCTCCACTTGCTGTAAAAGCGTAGTTAGGTGAGTAAGAATCAGAGTTGTTAAAAGCTCCACCAGCAGTTATGTCAATGTAATGATCATAACTCTTATCCTTACTACCACCAGATTCTTCTTGACCCAGAAGTGTTGTGTTACCAAAGGTGTAATCATTAGCAACCTTCCCAGATTCTTGTAACTTCTTTTTCTGGTTCAACTCTCTCTCATAAGCGAGGAGTCGACCATGAAGTTGGGTCAGACTTAATTCTTTGAATCCAACAGAGTTTCTAGTGACGAAAGCAATTGTGTCCCATTTGTCAGGTAGTGATCTTAGAAACCTACTATTTAGAGTTGATTTAGCAAATTCAAAATTAACAAGTTTAAGTTCACTAATGAGACAACTAAAACGTTCAAACTGTTGTGTTAGTGATTCTCCTTTGACATGACAAAACGTCTCATACTGTTGATTCAAAACCTCCCTGTTATTTTCGATAACCTCTTCTGTTCCACCAAACTGCTCTTTTAGTGCATCCCACAGCTCTTTAGCACTGTTACAGTGTAACAGTCCAGCGTAAATGTCATTTGGAAGAGCTGAAGCCACTATGCTAAAAGCCTTTGCATCTATTTCAATTTTTTGAAAATCTTGTTCTGAGTAATTTTCAAGGCTTTTAGGCACTTGGCCTTTGGGATCTTAAGTACTAGGCACCATTGGAACGTGTGGTCCAAAGATGACTAACTTCCAGCACCCGGTGTTTTGTTGAGCTAACACATGGCCCATCCTACGTTGCTAGATATTGTACTCGGATCTGACAAGCATATGTGGCTTGAATAGTGTTCCGATGTTGTGAGGGTCGTGTGATTGTGATGTCATCTTGGTTGATTTTACAAAAGTTTTCGAATAATCAACTTTGTTCGTGATTACCTTTTACTCTGTTTTTTCAACTGATACGAACAACTTAGGTATTAATGGATTTGAGCTGAACTTTTATGTCAAATTGATTGTTAGATCGAATTTGACTGTCCTATGCTCTGATACTAATTGTTAGGATCTAAGTTTGTTTAGATTGTGTTATTTAACTAAATGAAAGATGAATCAGAGAATAACTTGCAGCGGAAATGAAAGTAAACTTTATAACACAATCACAGGAGAATAGTTTTCAGCAAACATGATTTCATTAATCGAATGATTGTATGAATTTCAAGATTCAACTATACATGCATGCAACACTAAACTCCCCCTCAGCCTGAGCTCATAGTTAGTTCATACAAGATGATGGTGAAAAGAGCTCATAGAACAGTATAGGTACTGTTCTATTTATAGTACAGTCCTAACCACTGAGCATCTAATGCTGACGTCCCCTAGACAGTGACATCTAACAGACTAACAACCTCTAAACACTGATCTATATAAAACACTGATACAATAAACAACTGAGGCTCAGGACCTTGTCAGCGTGGGGAGCTTAGGAGCAGCAGAGGGCTTAGAGCCGGTGGCAACAGAGGGCTCCTTTTTCACCGAGGCAAGCTTGGAGAAGCTATCAAGCTCCTCAAGGTCGAAAGTGGCGGGGACCTTGGTGGAATCTACATAAAAGGGAGTAATTCCAATCTTATCATATAATAATATCCCGATTAACCAAACATATGCAGGAATATCCAAAGCAGATATCCTTACAAGACATGATGGAACTAGAATGTTGGCTGGAACTTGGATGGCCAAGCAGAAAGGTTCTTTCGATCTCCGGCTATTGGATCTGAGTTTCTTTATGATTGTATTTTTGTTTGAAATTAAGATGAAAATGAAAGAGTTGTGCAGCGGAATTAAGATGAAAACAAACTTTGCATACAATCAAACGAGAGTAATACTTTAATCAAACATCTTTACACAATGAATCGAAAGATTGAATTTGTTTCAACAACGATTACAATGATTGATGTAAGAATGCAAACTCCCCCTCAGCCAGAGCTCAGTAGTTTGTTCGTGCAAAGAAGACGATGTGGTGAAAGAGCTAATAGAACAGTACAAAGTACTGAACTATTTATAGGCACTTGCAAACCACTGAGCATCTTAGCTGACGTCACCATGAAAGTGACATCTAACCTCCTAACAAACTCTAACCTCTGATCTATACAAACTCTGATATACTAACTACTGCTATTACATTTCTTTACATAAAAGACACTTAAACAGCTGCTGCATCCTTCCACTGCTGTGAACCCAGCAGTGCTTGTCCGGATCAGCAGTACTTGACTCAAGGCAGTTGATTGACTCAGTAGAGCTTTGTTCTTTCATCAGTCTTTGACATTGGGCAGTAGATGTAAGGCAGCAGTTGTAGGTTAGCAATTAGTAAGATCAGCAGATAGGAGGTCAGCAGATATGAAACCACTTTCAAGGGGAGAGATTTGCATGAACCAACTGTAAACGTCTGCTTATTCTGGATCCACTGCTCTGATCCAGTTTTGGCTTTAATTATCTGTTCCTCTGATAGGGTTCAATCCCAACAATCTCCCCCTGGAACAGATAATGCCAAAACTCTTCATTATTTGTGGAATTCTTTATTGCCTCATCAACAGCTCCCTTATCTGACCTTTAAATTGTAATTCAAAGTCTAGGGCATCTGTATCTTCATCATCCCTGCTAAGTGGAAGATCAAGGAGATCCTGCAAATCTTCAAGACTCAGGCCAAGAGCTTGTTCCCTTGATATTTTCTCCACTTCTCCACCAGACCTGAGCAAAGTCAATACGTAGGTCTGTTTGTCAGTTTCCCACTTTTGTATTTTTGAGCCTGGTGGATTTCTTGGGAGATGTTTATTTGCAGAAGTATTTGGAGAGGCTGGCCTGTTCATAGCTGGCTGAGCAGCACTTACAGATTGTTCCAATTCAAGATCTTCTTTTATCATTACTTCCGTGCCTGCTTTTACAATGGCATCTCCAGCTAATAGATCTTGAATTGTTTCCATGCTAAACTGGTTTTTGCTCCTTCTTTTGTAGATGGCAGCACCAGCTGGAGCAGTGGTTCTTTTGATTTGCAACTTTGGTGGTCTTTTTGAGACCTCTGCTTTGGAATAGTCAGGCTTTTGTGGAACTCTTGGATCTTTCTTTCTAAGTTCCTCTAAGCTTTTATAGGTTGCCCTGACTCTATCTTCTCCCCACTTTGTCACAGAGTTCTTTGACCCATAATCAGCTGCAATCAGCTCCTCTTTCATTCTCCTTAACTCTAACATCTTCTCAGCTTCAAATTGTTTAAACTTTTCAGGAGGAGTCTGCTTGACCTTATTTTTGATCATATCTTGAATCCTGGCTGCTTCTTTTTCAAGCTCAGGAATGGTCCAGCTCTTGTACATGTGTTTCTCCCCCTTGTATTTCTTGTAGGTCATGATGTTCTCAATGTAGTCTTTCCTCAAGGACTCATCTGCCCTTTCTGAAATTTGCCGACATACATTTTTAGCAAAACGCTCCATAGCATTGACCTGTGAAAGTAAAAACTGATAGTTTTGTTGAAACTCTCTATCAGATTTCCCTTTTCTGTTTTTGATTGCAGTATCCTCTGCTTGTTTGGCCTTGAGTTTCAAGTATTCTTCAATATTGTTAGGCCTGGGATATTCTGCAATTGATGGCAAACTCCTTTTGGCTGGGTCATCCTCATAATAAAAAGATTTTATTTCTTCTCTAACTGCAATGAGTTCTAGAGGAAATGAGACACCAGCAGGAGGTAATGGCTTTAAAATTTGAGCTGAAGAGAGAGGTATGGGTTTTGGAATAGTGACAAGTGACAGGGATTTTGAAGATGTTGGTGATGGAGATGTGTCATCATCTTTTAAAATTAGCCTTCTCCTTTTTGGTTTAGGAGAGACTGATGATGTCTGAGATGGAACAGTGGTAGTAGAGTAAGTGGCAGTGGTTTGTGTCTGACTAACAATTGTTGAAACAACTGGTGCTTCAACCACTGTTGTCATTACAACAGATGTTATAACATCTGTTGTCTTCTGCTTTTTGTCAGCAGGTGGAAATGGTGGTGAGATTGTTTTTGGTGGTGACAGTGGTGATGGTAATGTAGTAATTTTGGTGTGTGTTGAAGTAGTGTGTGTTGAAGTGGGAACAGATGTTGAAACCACTGAAGTACCAGCAGTAGTTGATACAGCAGGAGTTACAACAGCTGTTTGAGTGGAGGTTTCATGCTGATGGCTTTTGGATGGTGGCTTTGGAGGCTTTGGAAATCTGGATGGGATGGACTTAGGTTTTCTTTTTGTCTTCAGATTTTTAGAATCTTTAGAACCAGAACAACCCTGCTCATACAGCTCCATGAAAGCTCTTTTCTCCTCATTCCACCTTGAAACATCCTTTGCCATTCTATCTCTTTTTACACTTGCTACTCCTTCATCAAGTGCTTCTTGAGTAGCATCAACCTTCTTACTACCATCTGGCACAGGAATTTTTCTGGTCATAGCATCCTTTTCAGGTTCAATGTATAGACCATCATCTATTCCTTTCTTCTTCCACTCCTGAATTTTCTCCCCCTTTTTGGCATTATCGTCTGGGAGTTGATCAATGAAAAGTACTGTTGGAGGAGCAGTGCCAGTGGTTTGCAGGATCTGAGTTTTGAGAGCCTTCAGATCAGCCTGAGTGTTCTTGAACCTTGACTCCAATGCATTTCTCAGCTGTTGAACATGTTTTTCATGTTGCTGATCTGCTAGTTTTGCTTGTTGATGGAGAAAAGGTTGAAATAAATCCCAGAGCTCATTTGTAGCAGGTGCCCTTTTTGGAGCAGGTGCTTGAGGTGGAATAGCAGTTGATTGTACCTTTTGTACTTGTAACACCTGTTGTAGCATATCTTTGAGTTCTGCAACAGAGTTATCAAGTTTTTCAATGCGATCCGTCAATTTCTGGTACTTTAAATCATCACCCAATTTAATGGGATCATCTGATTTCCCACTAGCAGTGGTTGTATCAGTAGTTGATGTAGGAAGTATACTCCAAACATTAACCACTGATGCCCCTTTGTCTTGGTACTGGGGTCTTCTTCCTTCAACACTTGACAACCTTTTGATGTTGACAGTAGGATAAATAAATCCACTGGTGGTTGATAGAGGTGCTATCAAAGGAATTGCCTCCAAGGAAGTCTTATTAATGTAACCACTGTCCAAATGTAACCCAGTGGGTGTAACAATTGTAGTGGCTGCTTCACTTGGATTACCACCAAGAGTTACTTGTAACTCAAGGGGTCTAACCTCCTCAGGTTGTGTTGGTGGGTTAGCAAAGATTGATACAGCAGACCCAGTCAGTGGTTGAGGCATATTCTCATTTATAGGTGATTGAGAAGGACTGGTTAATGCCTGGTTCAAATCAATTGCATCCAACAGTAGTTTAGTTGGTGGGGGGATTATGGATGTGAAGGATGGTGTAGAAAGTGGAGTTGCCCCGGGTATTGAGCTGTGGATGATAGAAACGAGTGTTTCCAGAGCATCATGATGTGGAGACCCTATTTGTACAACCTGTTCTTTTTGTGAAGAAGCAGGAGGAGTTTCGGTTATGGGTTGAGATATTTGTACCATCTGCTGTGAGGAAGTAGCAGCAGTGGTTTCTTGTGACTTTTGTGTTGTCACAGGCAGGAGCTCTGGTATCTCATCCTCCAGAATTGCCTTTTTGATGGGTTTTGTGGGTTTTTGAGTTTTTCTTTTTGGCTTTTTGGAGATAGTAGGTGTGGGTTTCAAAGCAGTTGTGCTGCTGCTTTGATCACCTTGAGCAGTGGGCTCAGCAGCAGATACCTGAGGAGCAGTTGTAACTGCTAAAATCTGCTCAGGCACCTCTGCTTGTGTTTTGCAAGGTGCTAACATTCTTGAAAAAGTTTCAGTTGTTAAACTGTTTATTTGAGTAGAATCACCTTGGTTTATTATAGCTAAATCATCCATACTGAATTTCTTTGAAAAATAGTAACTTAAAAACCTTGGAAACAGTAAGAATGATTTTGTTTCAACATTATTAACCAAATCTTTAAAAATTTCCCGAGAATAGTTAAAATTTTCTCCTTGAAGAATTGCATATCCCAGATTTTGAATCTTTAAAGGGATTTCATTGAAAGAAGTGGTTTTGTTTGAAACACATAGTAGGAGGGTATGAAATAAAAATCTGGTTGCAGACGGAAAATAACCTTTTTCTAAGGTAATTTTCTTCATCATTGTGGCTTCATACCCTCTCTCAATGAAGTCAGTTTGTAACTCGTTTTTAGTGAAAGAAATTTTACCTTCCTGATCACCGAGTTGAAAGACCTCTGAAATGGATTATGGCGTGATTTGGACAGCTTTACCCTTTATAGAAGAGGTTATGGTGGTTGCAGTGTCTCCTTGTTTTTCAAGGGTTGCATTTTTCCAGAACTCCCTATGAGTCGCCAAATAGATTGGTGCATCGGCAATGAACAAAGTTTTGTACTTTGATTTTGCCATGAGATCAATGATGGAATCGAAAACTTTGGTGGTTCCTGGTTTTGTGAGAAGACCCAAGAGATTGTGAGATGGTTTATGTGGAATTTCAGTGGAGATTGCCTTTTGAGAGGCTGTTTTCGATGATGATTTGGATGAGGGTTTTGAAGATGACTTCGATTTTGTCATTTTGAAGATGAATGATCGAAGAAATTTGTGAAAGATGAGAAGAAAAACTGCTTTGAGAAGAGAATTTTTAAGAATTCAATTCGACAGTAAAACCCTGTTTTGGTGGTGAGTGGGGGATTTTATAGGGAAGAAAGTGAATGTTGAGGTGGCAGCCGTTACAAAAGGTCTGACCAATATGTACTGCCCACGTGACAACCCCTGTTGAAAGTGAAGGACAGTACTTGTGTGAAAGGGACAGATGAAGGCAGTGGTATGAAAGCAGTGGATGATTTTCACTATCAGTGGATAGCATATCAGTGGATAATACACTGCTTTTGAACAACAGAGTTTATCAAAGTAATGAGAGAGCAGGGGTTGACTTTCAGCAGTGGACAGACTTTTTGAAGTAGAGCAGACTTTTGAACAATCAGTGGTTAATGGCAGAATTTTAAGGATTTAATGAAAATTTTCATTTTTAGCTATTTTTAAGGATGAAGTTTTGATTTTCTGAAAACATTTTGTTGCTTTTATTCATAGAAAAACAAGATGTTGCTTGTTATTCCATGTTCAGCATCCCAATTCTAGAGACCAAGCTTTCAAAAGTGGCTGTATCAAGTGCTTTTGTGAGCACATCAGCCAGCTGGTCTTTAGTTGGGACATGATGCAGAGAAATCAAACCTTTTTCATAGCAATCCCTCACAAAGTGATGTCTGATGTCGATGTGTTTGGTGGTTGAATGGGAAACTGGATTTTTGATGATATTTTCTGCTGCCTGACTGTCCAACATGAGTGGTGTCTTCAAGGCAGTGATACCAAAATCCAGTAACTGATTTTGAAGCCACAGGAGTTGGGCTGTACAGCTTGCAGCAGCAATGTATTCAGCTTCAGCAATGGATGTTGAAACAGCTGCTTGCTTTTTGCTCTGCCATGAGACTAAGCAATCACCTAGAAACTGGCACCCTCCTGATGTGGACTTCCTTGTGGTGTGACATCCAGCAAAGTCACTGTCTGAGAAACCTGAAAGCTTGATGTTCCCATTAGCTGGATACCAGATACCAAGTGTGGGAGCACCTTTTATGTATCTGAAGATCCTTTTTACAGCAATGAGATTTGATTTTCTGGGAGCTGATTGACTTCTTGCACAGACACATGTTGCAAACATGATGTCTGGTCTAGATGCAGTTAGGTACAATAAAGACCCAATCATGCTTCTATAAAGTGTTTGGTCAATCAGCTCATCATTTTCATCAGACATGACCAGCTTATTTGTTGCCATGGGTGTGCTGCATGGTTTACAATCATTCATATCAAATTTGGTTAAAAGTTCTTTAGCATATTTGCTTTGATGAATGAAAGTTCCATTTTGCAATTGATGTACTTGGAGACCAAGAAAGCATTGCAGCTCACCCATAGCACTCATTTCAAACTCAGCTGTCATGAGTTCTCTAAACTCTTCACACATTAAGTTACATGTGCTTCCAAAAATAATGTCATCCACATAAATCTGGACAATCATTAAATCCTTCCCTCTCCATTTTAAAAACAGTGTTTTATCAATGGTACCTCTTTTGAAACCATTTGAGAGTAGGAAGTTGGAAAGAGTTTCATACCAGGCCCTTGGTGCTTGTTTCAAGCCATACAAAGCTTTGTTTAGCCTATAGACATGATCTGGATAAAAGGGATCCTCAAAACCTGGAGGTTGACAAACATATACCTCTTCTTGAATTGTACCATAGAGGAAAGCACTTTTGATATCCATTTGAAACACCTTCATATTGTGGTTGACAGCAAAGGCCAGGAACAGTCGAATGGCTTCTAATCTAGCAACAGGGGCAAATGTTTCATCATAATCAATCCCCTCTTCCTGTCTGTAACCTTGAACCACAAGCCTGGCTTTATTCTTGACAACAATACCCCTTTCATCAGTTTTGTTCTTGAAGACCCACTTTGTGCCAATGGGACTAACCTCTTCTGGCAGTGGTACAAGCTCCCATACTTGTTGTCTTTTAAACTGTTGGAGCTCTTCTTGCATGGCTTCTACCCAGCTGTTGTCTTTCAGTGCCTCTTGGTACTTGACTGGCTGATGGAGTGATAGAAAACCAGCAAAAAGACAAATGTTTTGGGTTTGACTTCTTGTGAGCACCCCTTCATTTATGTTGCCAATGATTTGATCAGGTGGATGAGATCTCAAGAAGATTAAATCTCCTTGGTATGGTATGATGGCATTGGTTGGTGAAGGCTGCAAATGTGTATCATCTGAGCTAACCACTGCTGGGGACTTTGATGATCCAGCAGTGGCTTCAAAAGGTGGTGGTATAGGAGGTAATGAAGTGGACAACTGCTGACTTTTATCCACTGTTTGAGGACTTTTGTCAGCAGTGTTTGAGGATGTGGAAGCAGTGGTTGATGGGCTACTTTGGTCAACAACTGTTGAGGTAGCAGTGGTTGAGCTTTGACAACTGTTTTGAACAGCTGGTGCTTTTCCCTTTGTGGAAGACCTTTGAGGGATGATGATTTCATACCCATGGTCTGGTGTTGTATCCTCTGATGGACCTGCACTGTTAGTCTTGACAGCAGTATTTTCAAAAGTGAATTTTTCAAGATCAAACAGATCTGCAGGGTTTGCTGGGATTTTCATTGATGAGAGTTCATTGAACTTAACATTCAAAGTCTCCTCCACTGCCTTGGTCCGTGTATTGAACACTTTGTAGGCCTTAGCAGTGGTTGAGTATCCCAGATGATAACCACAATCAATTTTGGCTGCAAATTTTGAAATGGAATCTTTTAAGTTCAAAATAAAACATGGGCAGCCAAACACTTTGAAATATGAGATCAGTGGTTTAATTTTATACAGAATTTCATAGGCAGTCTTTTTGTGCCTGGGGTTTATTAAAACTCTGTTCTGAACATAGCAAGCAGTGTTTACTGCCTCTGCCCAGAAAGTTAATGGCAAACCTGAATCTGCAAGCATGGTTCCGGCAGCCTCAATCAGAGTTATGTTCTTCCTTTCCACTACCCCATTCTGCTCTGGTGTTCTTGGGATGCTGTACTGCCTTACAATCCCTTTCTTCACACAGAAGGCATCCAACTCCCTATTTTTGAATTCTGTGCCATTGTCACTCCTGAAGCTTTTCACTGGAAGGTCAAATTGCTTTTCAACCTGTATTACAAAGTCTTGCAAAATGCCTGCAGTTTCATCTTTTGAGTGCAAAAAGAAAGTCCATGTGAACCTAGAAAAGTCATCAACAATAACCAAACAATATCTTTTCTTTTTGAGGCTCATGACTTGAACTGGGCCAAACAAATCCATGTGTAGCATTTGCAAACACTGGGTTGTTTTGGACTCTTCAATGGACTTGTAAGAACTTTTATGTTGTTTTCCTTTTAAACAGGAAATGCAATGTTCAGGACATGAAAACAATTTTTGTGGTAGGCCTCTCACCAAACCATTTTTTGAAATTTCTGTGATTGTCTTAAGATTTGTGTGCCCCAGCCTTCTGTGCCAAAGTTCTGTCTCTTTGTTAGAGGCAGCTGAGAACAGACAGGCATCAGCTCTGGGACATTCTTTTGACATGTCAACAACATAAACATTGCCACTTCTTTGAGCAACAAGTTTAGTTTGACCAGTTTTGATTATTGCTTCAATCTTTTTGACCATTTCTGGTCCAACAATCCTACAACAATCTTTTGTGAAGAATGACCCAAATCCCTTGTCACTCATTTGGGACACACTCAGAAGGTTGAATTTTAGATTGTCTATTAGATTGACATTTTCAAATTTTACTTTTCCAGACTGCACTGTACCAGACCCCAGAACTTTCCCTTTATTATTATTCCCAAAGGATATATCACCCCCTCCATGGATTTTAAAGTCTTTGAGGAGGGCTTTACATCCTGTTATGTGCCTGGAGCCTCCACTGTCTACATACCAAAGACTATCAAAGCATGCAGAAGCTCCCTGCGCATGAAGTAAAAGGATTAGTTCATTAAGGTCTCCAAAGCCAACAAGGCTTTGGATGGAGTCTCAACAGTGTCTGGGATGGATGCAGAATGATGGACAGTGGTTAGATCAGAAGTTTGAACTGTTTTAGGACAGTGTTTCTCTAACCACTGTTGTGGGTCCTGACCAATCATCTGCTGGTAACCAAAAGGATGCTTGTTCACTTTGGGTTTAGAGGGCCTTTTGTAGGCCTCATAAACGTGAGGAATCCTTTGGTAAGACTGTTTTTCTCTACCTTTTCTGAACAGATTGGCAGGGGGTGCATCAGTAACCTGAACATCTCTTTTGACAGATGTTTGGTTCAGCTGTTTTGTAACAGCTGTTTGAACTGGCACGAACAGTGGTTGTTTCTTGGTGAATTTGACAGATGTTGATGATGATGATGAACTCAAGGATGTTTTAGCAATGTACTCATTCTTTTTCACATCAAAGTGTTTGAGATACACACATGCTTGAGTTTTGTGGTTTGTTTTACCACAGACAATGCAACCTTCAGCTGAAACAATGACACTTGTTCTGTTTAAATCATAAGCTTTTAAGTGGAAACAATCTTTTGTTAGATGATTCCTTTTCTCACATAATTCACAAAACAAGTTATCAATTTTTTTTCTTCTTTCTCTTTTCAGACTCCTTTGCAGCAGAGGTTTTAACCACTGCTGGGATGTCCTTGAGAGGTATGACTTTAGCTTTTGGAGCCTTGACACCATCAGTTGATGTAAAGTCCATTGGCTTGAAATTTTCAAGAATGTCACACTCATCAGACCATTTTGGTTTAAACTGGTATTCTTCAAGCTCCTCAAAAGTAGAGGATTCCATTGGTCTGTCAAGTGTGATTTTGTTACCAAGTTTGTCAGTGATTTTCACTTCTTGGCCATTCTTGTTTGTGGGGATGAACTCAGTGGTTACATCAGTGGTTTGAGCAAATTTTTCAAAAGCAGTGTTTTCATCATCATGTTTTCTATAGCCAACCCCAAATTTCACATTGCTTTTTCTCTGTTTTTCAAGCATAACCTCATATCCTTTGCAGGATTCCACCCATCTTTCACAAGTAATCTGGGCGGACTCCAACTCCTTTTTGCAAACTTGGTATTTTTCTACCATAGTTTGAAGTTGGGTTTTGGTTATACTTTGCTCTTCTTTTAGACAACTGTTCTCTTTTTCTTTTTCAGCCAATTTGTTTTTAAGTTCTTTTAAAGACCTTTCAAATTTGACCTCATCAGACAAGATTTTATCCCGAAGGTTTTCATTCACCTCTTTAATGTTAGCAAATGCAATTATGCAATTGTCAGAACACAGTTTTTCAAGAACTTGAGGAGATACCTTGGCAGCTGCCATCATTGCACAATCACATTGATGATCTTTCTCATCATCAGCTTTCTCCTTCTTTTCTCCAGCCTTTTCTTCTTTCTCTTCTTGTTTGTCCTCTTCGGACCATGGATCTGTTAGTGGTTCAATCAGGGAACCTGAACTTTTTCCCAACAGTAGTTCACCAGCCACAGCAGTAACCACTGCTTCAGTCACCTCTTCCACTGTTTCAAAGCTCTGCTGTTCCTCCTCAGTTTCAACCCCCTCCTGTATTGACTCTAATGCCATCAAACAAAACTCATCATGAGAAGAATCATTAGAAGCATAGAGTGCAAAATTTTCATCATTAAGGTCTTCAGGCATACTGCTCCAGTCAACAAACCCTTGAGTGAAAAAACTTTGTTGATCTGGTTGTGCTGCTGCTGGAGCAGTGGTTTGTGGTGCAACAGGTTGCACTTGTACCTGTGGAGCAGGGGTTTGAACATATTGGATTTGTGGAACAGTAGTTTGGACATAATGTACTGGCACAGGGGCAGCAGCATAGTGAGCAGTGTTCACTTGAGCTGCTGGGGCATATTGGGCATAGTGCACAGTGTTTTGGTTTTGAGGTCTAGGATTTGAGCTAGGATGAGTAATTATGGGACCAGTAGTTTGACTCCTACATTCCCTAGCGAAATATCCCAACCTATTACACTTGTAGCACTTGATTTTCAATTTATCCAACCCAACCCTTAGATTCCCATGTAAACCTGGGAATTTTCGCCCTGTTCTTTTGTAGAACTTGCTAGTTCTAACACTTAGCAAAGCCAGTTGGTGCAGGATGTCCATTTCCTCTAAATCAGTGGGATCAAAATGTTGCAAATCATTTAGTTCAAAACTTAAATTGTCTGACATCTGGTTTTCATTTGCAGTGAATGCATAACTAGCAGAGTGAGGATCAGGGTTGTTAAAATTTGCACCAGCAGTTATGTCAATGAAGTGATCATAACCCTGATCCTTACCACTGCTCCCAGATTCTTCTTGACCCAGAAGAGCAGTATTACTGAAAGTGTAATCATTGGTAACTTTTCCTGACTCTTGTAACCTCCTTTTCTGGTTCAACTCCCTTTCGTAGGTCAGGAGTCGACCATGGAGTTGGGTCAAGGTCAGATCCTTGAATTCAGGTGAGTTTCGGGTGACAAAAGCTATGGTGTCCCATTTTTCTGGCAGTGACCTGAGGAACCTGCTATTTTGAGTTGAGTTTGTAAAAGTGGTGTTAACAAGCCTCAGTTCACTGATGAGACAACTGAAACGCTCAAATTGTTGCGTTAGTGATTCACCTTTAACGTAGCAAAATGTTTCATACTGTTGGTTCAGAATTTCCCTATTGTTTTCTATGACTTCCTCAGTTCCCCCAAACTGTTCCTTAAGTGCGTCCCATAACTCTTTGGCACTGTTATAGTGTAACAGTCCAGCATATATCTCATTGGGCAGCGTTGATGCTACGATGCTAAACGCTTTAGCATCTAGTTCGATCTTTTGAAAGTCGGTTTCGGTATAATTTTCAACTGGTTTTGGAACGAACTTTTTAGCATCTTCAGCACTTGGCACTGAAGGAACATGGGGACCATAAATGACAGATTTCCAACAACCTGTGCTTTGTTGAGCGAGGATGTGACCCATCCTCCTCTGCCAGATGTTGTACTCATTTCTTTTTAGCATAGGTGGTTTAAAAAGTGAGCCGATGTTGTTTTTATCATCCTGAGATTGTGACGTCATTCTTGTTGTTTTACAGACACTGAGAAATCAACTTTAATGGTGATTAATCCTTGCTCTGTTTTTCAACGGACGAACAAACGATCAGTATCAACTGTTATGAGCTGAACTATTTACGTCAAAATGATTGTTAAATCAAATTTGACTGTCCAGGCTCTGATACCAATTGTTGGATCTGAGTTTCTTTATGATTGTATTTTTGTTTGAAATTAAGATGAAAATGAAAGAGTTGTGCAGCGGAATTAAGATGAAAACAAACTTTGCATACAATCAAACGAGAGTAATACTTTAATCAAACATCTTTACACAATGAATCGAAAGATTGAATTTGTTTCAACAACGATTACAATGATTGATGTAAGAATGCAAACTCCCCCTCAGCCAGAGCTCAGTAGTTTGTTCGTGCAAAGAAGACGATGTGGTGAAAGAGCTAATAGAACAGTACAAAGTACTGAACTATTTATAGGCACTTGCAAACCACTGAGCATCTTAGTTGACGTCACCATGAAAGTGACATCTAACCTCCTAACAAACTCTAACCTCTGATCTATACAAACTCTGATATACTAACTACTGCTATTACATTTCTTTACATAAAAGACACTTAAACAGCTGCTGCATCCTTCCACTGCTGTGAACCCAGCAGTGCTTGTCCGGATCAGCAGTACTTGACTCAAGGCAGTTGATTGACTCAGCAGAGCTTTGTTCTTTCATCAGTCTTTGACATTGGGCAGTAGATGTAAGGCAGCAGTTGTAGGTCAGCAATTAGTAAGATCAGCAGATAGGAGGTCAGCAGATGTGAAACCACTTTCAAGGGGAGAGATTTGCATGAACCAACTGTAAACGTCTGCTTATTCTGGATCCACTGCTCTGATCCAGTTTTGGCTTTAATTATCTGTTCCTCTGATAGGGTTCAATCCCAACACCGGCAACTTGTAAATGGCCTTAATCTGTGTCTCTGACTCTGGAGTTGGGGGAGCTAGTTTCCTGAAATCCGCTGCACAAAAAACAAGGATATAAGTTCGGGATGTCATAGCATGATACATTTGGGGATATTCCTAAAACCCTAAATCCTACCCTTGGTTAACCACTCCACATGGAAATCACCGCCATTGACGATGGAGTCCCTCTTAACAAAGAAGAACTTGTGCTTCCACTCATCCTCATTCTTAGTAGCTCGGAGAATGAGAGGACTGTTGGAGGTGGAAAACAACAAGAACCGGCTAGATCCATGGGACCTCAAACGGTAGGCCAAGGGTAAATCCTTGATACTGAGATCAGGGACGTGGTCGGTTTTAATCCGGTCAAGCACAAGTAAGATCCTCCAAACCATGGGCATGGTTTAGGAAAAGCTCAGACCGGTGATACGGAAGAACTCCATGATAAACTCTGGGAATGGGAACCTAAGACTTTTGGAAAAAAGGGTATGCCAAGAAACAAAGCCATTCAGTTGAAGACACGTCCGATCGTAGATTCCAATCATACGGTTGGATAATGGCATCCTCCGGGAAAGCACCGGATGATCAGAGACCAGCTATATCAGCATTATCGAAGTTACAAACCTCCTGCTCAAGATTTCTAAGCAGGTTCTGTGCAACGAATGTTGGATTGGAATCGCCGGTACAAGATCGTGTGCATTTGGCCATGGAGAAATAATGGTGAAGGAGACGAAATGCAGAGGAAAAGGTTTAAAGGAAAGAGAGCAATACCTGAAGTTCTGATGCATTGAGATAAAAGAAGGATTTGGGGAGAAGATATAGGGAAAAGACTAGCTAATTAAGAGAAAATATTGCCTTGAAAGTTGCACCAAGTCACATCAACATCTCTATCCCATTAGAAATTTCGAACAACTAAAAATATATCCGTTGGAATCGGGATATCCAACAGCTATATTTTTTGGGGAGAATTGTTATGGGTGGAACTTTGAATCTATATCCCGATAATATATTCTGACTTTATGTTTCTAATCTACAACCAGGATACCGAACGAGGATATTGGTAACATCCTGCAGAAGTATCTTTCTCATTACTAATGGTTTGTTTGTATACTTCAGTTGCAAGGGACCAACGTTAACAAGGACTAGGTCTACCCGAAGACTCTCTCAAAGTGGTTGAAAGGTGAGCATTGATAGCGGATGAAGAGGTCTACAACGGTCACAAGGGGATATTCTCCGTATCCCGGAATTGTAGGATATTCAGTTAGAATTTAAAAACTATATGAGCGGATGCCGGATCATTAGAGAAACACACGTAATCTCGTACACACACTGATTACTTACTATATTCACAATCATTCACTCACATCTCACAATTATTGTAACACTTAGAGCTGATCTGTGCATTATCCTGAAGTTGTATCTAGATATTTCAATCAATAAGAAGAACAAATGCAGCTGGCAGTAGTCAGCTCCCGAGGTTTTGTGCCGGCGATCTAGATAGATCAACGGCTTTCCTCGTACATCCCGTGTCAATCTTTACTTTTATTGTTTATTACCTGATAATTGATATAGTTTGATATCTTGAAACTATAACCTGAAACTATTTTCTTTATTAATCAACTTAATACATTTTAGCAAATCTCTATAGCACACTACCACACAAACTAAATTTGATCACTTAATTGCTCCGGTAATTTTTGACCAAAACAGCCCCTATTTGATAGAAGCAGGGGCTGGAAAGGGGGCATACCGCCTACTAACCATGGAAGGTGATCTCTTACCAAGGGCCTGGAATGCTATCCATCTCAAGAAATATTTTATGTAACAAGGATCAAGGATCCTTAAAGGATTTAGGATCCTGACATCGTTAATACTTTACTTCAATTTTCTTTTACCTTACATACTTTATCTGTTATGAGAAAAGGATGTGAGATACTTAACATCCAATTTCACCAAGTTTTAAGCTTTTGTAGAAAATTTTGACATCATTAACAATGGAATAAGGGGTTGGCCACCTCTCTCTCACTTTTTAAGGTATCTTATACCTTCTAAGGTTTAAAGGTTTTCACCTTTCATACGAATTGGGTTTTGACACCCCGCCAGTAGCACACGATTATCCAAGTATGGTTTGAGGCAATGGGACCAGTACACGCGTAGTGGCTGACAATTTCATTGCTGTTGGCCATATGTAGGATCTCAAGTATAATGGTAGACGTACCATACATCTGTTATCCTAAGGTTTCTAACGTTTTCATGTTAGTTAAGGTTTTGGAAATTTCATGTCACTTGCGTTAGGCTTGTCCCCAGTTTAGGCCAGATCCCAGTATCTTTTGGGCTTGTCCCCAGTTTATTTGGACTTGTCCCCAGTTCATTTGGGCTTGTCCCCAGTTATATTGGGCTTGTCCCTAATTTGTTTGGCTTAGTCCCAAGTGTATCTTGATAGGTTCTTGGAGCTTTAACGGTTCACAAGTCTATCAAAAAGTATCCTGGATCCTTAAAGTCTAACTAATAATGACTAGTATGTTTATACAATGGTAACTCTCAAGGATATAGAATCCTAACATGGATTCTCTGTTATGCTTTATCCTTAGTTTTAGTTACTTTATTGAGTGCACCCTAGACCTTTCAATTAAGGATATATGATTCATATTCATATATGTGATCAGAATTTCTCTAAAAGTTGTTATGAAAGAGAATTGGCAAATTTTTAATAACCTAAAATTTTCTAAGTTTTATAAAATAAAACTAATGATCTTCACAAACAATCTATTTAAATGTGGAAACGCAAACATATCAAACCAAAACTTTAAATACAAATGTACAACACCAGGTATAGTCAAAAGGTTAAAAATTTTATTAAAACCCTGTTAAAAGTTACCAAAATGCTCAACCCGAGCCTCGCCAGCAATACGTGGCCCAGCCACTCGGGTTGATGCAGGGTTTCCGTTACTAATTGTTCATAAAGTGCAGGAAAGTAAAAGAGAGGGGTGTAAAGGCTTCATCCTCCATAAAAATATGGACCCATCCACCTTTTCCACCCCCCCCCCCCCAATTGTTCTAAGGATCAGTGATCCTTAACCTAGAAAACTATTGTGCAAAAGTTATTACAGACCATATTGTTCATCACCAAAACACCATCAAAAACAAAAAAAAAACCAAAAAAAGTGGGCTCGGGCCTAGGCATCAACATCCTTCATCGCCCACTATTGCAGCTTCACCTCCTGCTGCTCCTTCACCTCCAGCTTCACCACATGTCACCCCCTTTATCCCGCTTGGACCAGCCTCCACTTCCTGCACCAGCTCTAATTCAGTCTCTCCACCAAGCTCGAGAAGGGTCTGCTTCCAGGTGACCACGTCCCATGCTGACCGATCAAAGCCAGGATCCATAGCCTCTTGGGCTATTTTGATCCTAGCCTGCAGGATGCCACGAGCAGCATAGACTTTGGCCTCGTCAGTGGCCTCCATTTCAGCCTTGTTAGCCTGCATCTCAGCCCTGAGGATCTACTTCTCCAGGTCTTTGACATCCTTCTCTAACTTCGATATGGTCTTATCTTCGGCAGCAGCAATGGAGTGAAGTCCGGCCAGGTTCTCCTCAGCTTCAGCAAGGCTCTTGTCCTTGTGAGCCTTCAGACGGACAAACCTCTACAAATCACAAGACAGGAAAAATCAGGATCAGTGATCCTTCACTTCATACAAGAGTACCAATGATGGATCAAGGATCCTCACCTTGGTGACAAATTCATGAATTTGCCATTCAACCTCGAAGCTATCCTCCTCCGGTTCTGAAGGCTTCTTTCGTTTAGACCCATCCTTGGCCCTGATGGTCACCGTCTTGAGCTCCGGCAAGCTGTGGCTTTTAGCCAGCTCCTTCTTTATGAAGCGAGGAGAGATCATGCTGTCAATGTCATCTAGTCCGAACTTAGAGACTGATTTACTGGTGGATCGCAAAGCACCTGTTCCAGAAAAAAATAGATAAGTCTTCTTATTTCATACAATTTATTCAATATAGAATTATATTATTCAAATATATACAAGTACTTACTCAACATTGTGTAGGAGGTGGAAGTATTCTCTTCTGAATCCTTTATCCTCGGCTTGAATGTCCTGATTGTTGAGTCGATAGCCCAGAATTTGCGATTCTCTCTTTAGTGCCAGGTAGATTAGCAAGGCAGTCGAAACTGGTCACTATATGCAAACAGAGAAAAAGGATAAGTCAGCACTAATAACAATAATCTCTACAGTGGTTATCTAAGGATTATATATCCTACCCTTTAAGATCCACTAATTGGGCAGACTATCCCCTCGAGGAATAGAATCCCTTCGCACAAAGAAGAATTTATTCTTCCATGTGGAATCATTTTGAGTGGTCTTTAGGATGGGAAGAGGCTGATGGGGTTTGGCCTTGAATAGGAAGCGATGGGAGCCATGGCTGACAAGAGAATAAAGATAGGAAACTTCAGACAGGATGAAATCGATTCCTTCGTTGTTGATAATCTGCTCAATGGTATGCAAGACCCTCCAAAGCATAGGCATAACCTGACTCTAGCTAATGCCGGAGAGAGTGAAGAATCTTTGGGCCAGGTCAGGAAAGGGATAGGAATAGCCAAGAAGAAAGGGTAAAGCAGGGAAACACACCTAAGCGGGTGAAACTGCATCGCTCTTCATCGAAGAATCAAACGGTCAAAAAATGGTCTCCGGTGGGAAGCAAGTGAACAGAAACTCAATTTCAGGATCGATAAACTTGCAGAGCTCCGAAGAAGGATTCATTAACAGGTTCTGGCTTTGGGGCACACTATCCATATCCAGGCTTTTGCCGGATGAGGATCTGGTAGCCATTTTTGCCATGATCGGGAGAAAGGGGATGAAGAATTTTGAAAGAAAAGATTTTAGAGAGAAGAAGATTACCTGATTTGGTTCCAGAATGGAGATTTTAAAGAGGATTTCTTGATCTTTAAATGGTTTCTCAATCTTATCTCTACCCTATATAGCGTGATAATGGTTGCAGTCTATCCCATCAGTGACGTCAGATTTTGTAACGGCTAGTTACATGCAGCAAAGGCTAGTTCACTTGTAAGGGAAATATGACAAGTATGATCCATATCACATCTGCCATATTGGTGGCAATTGTTAGGGCATGGGTTCTGTTAAGTTCGGATCATGTATCCTGAGATGTTTCCCGAATCACTTATCCTTAGCGGAT
The DNA here is from genome assembly GCA_030545235.1 of Helianthus tuberosus. Lineage (NCBI taxonomy): Eukaryota > Viridiplantae > Streptophyta > Magnoliopsida > Asterales > Asteraceae > Helianthus > Helianthus tuberosus. The sequence continues at coordinate 171,724,583 of CM060393.1, read as the reverse complement.
GGTGCCGGGAGTCTGAGGATCAAGGATCCTTATTATTACTTATGTCATCTAACAATTATTCTCTATGATTGCTAATGTTTGTATGCAGGTTATGGACGACGTGGACTTAGTCTAAGCTAGAATCTCGTTGAATATGCTTCTAGATTTGATGTGTACGAAGTGGTCTAATTAAATTAACTAAATTAAACCCTAAACTAGACACTCTAATCTTTAAATTTATAAACTTAGACTCGATCTAAAACTAAACCACACAACCGGCAAGTGTACCGATCAATGCAGTATAGCTACAGTAAGTCCGAGTATCGAACCCACGAGACTCTAAGGATTACGCTAAGACTCTATCTAGACTATGACTGACACGACTTAACTAAATGTTTGTTGATTGGGGGGTTTTCTAAAAATCCTAAATAATGCAAATAACGACTAAACGAGATTAGCTAAATTAACTAAACACGAACTCGGACGAAGACTTGAACCAATGGCGATGAAGACTACCTAGGCTAGACGCAAGCTAAACTCAGAATGGATTCCTATTCGATGATTTTGTGGTGTAGAACCGGGATCTTTGGATACTAAACCTATTAAGACACCACTAAGCCCCTCAAACACTCTCAAGGCGATTCTTGTGGCACTACCTAGGCTGTTACGCTTACCGGTTTTCTATATTTCCTCGCAGTCCTCTAGTTTCTTGAAAGTGCCTATATAAGACGATCTACCTCACAGCGCGAACGTCTCAAGCAACTACGGGTTTTAATCTTGGTTTAATAGACAATGGAATGTTAAGGACTTATAACCAAACCGAGACCTATTAATATCCTCGAGCCTCACAGCGACAAGTCTAGCAGAACACTTGATTTTATTTAATTACCGAATATTACTTCTAAGGTTACTTACTCGATTTTCACCCTAAAGGATTAATGATCTATTACGTGATAAAGACCGTCACCTAAATCAAGAACCCTAGCACAACCCGATTATGTGATAAAGACCGTCACCAAGCATTATACGAAGCAATAAACAGTGATAAAATAATCGTCAAGCACGCATATGCACCAAGTTAAATTCCCGAAGCTTTTACAATACAAGAAAAAATCCACAACCACGCCAAAAATCGAATAAAAAACCAAACTTTATTTAACTATTGTCATTAGCCTAGGTAGTACGAAAACTCTAGCTAATAATCATGTCAACAATCATAGCAACAATCAATATTAATTCAGAATTCATCATTAAAAACTAAGAATAAACGAAACCGAAAGATAAACCGAAGTATAGAACCCGAAAATCTTCAACTCCGAGTGTTCCCGAGCTTCCTAGATGATTCCTTGGCTTCCCGAACGTTCCCGAGCCTTCAAAACAGCCTTCAATGGTGCTCAAGAACTCCAAATCGTCCCCTGCTTGATGTCTTCCTCTGTCTCCGTGCGTCCCCCTGACTTTTCATGATGAATGTGATATATATCCTTTAATTCCCCAAGCATCCACCGACTTTGATACTTCATCCGGTTGGCAACTAGTGCAGCCCAACAACTCACAGCCCAATTTAATTCTTTCTATCGGCCCAATCCAAAGAAATCGTGCAGGCCCCTTTTGTCTTCGTGATATATATTGATATATTTAGATAATTATGATAATCCCTTGTGATCTTTGATGCTTGTTGACTTTGTGATCCCTCATCACGTGATGTAGGGTGTAGACCCATTTAACTAAATGCCATCCAACCCAAATAAAACAGCAACCTTTTTTATTCTTTTTACAATTCGTCCCCTATAATAGAATATTATATATGCTCTTTTTTTCTTGTCTTGCTTATGCCTTTAATAATAAATAATAATAGTGTAGAGATAGCGGGCTCGGCTCACTCAAGAAATATGCGGCAATTTTACTTCGGTCTCTGGCGTTCTACTCTGCCCAACTGGCTGGTTATTTCTATATTACTCGTTTTTGCTCCATTTACACCAAGACCTGGTCCAACACAAAATAATATAATATAACACTAAAACTAAATAAAAATAAATAAAACTTATGCAAAAACTATAAAATTTACACGGGACAAATATGTGTATTTTACCCTACATCAAATATCCCCACACTTAACCTTTTTTCGTCCCCGAAAAAGAATTATGCAAAACGGAATCATAGTCGGAATAGTCGAACGGGACAAAAGCTTCATTTATTTTATTAAAACCGAAACTCGTGTTAGCCGCGATTGCAAGTATATCGATCCTCTTAAACCCAACCCGGTTCCAAGCCCTTATCATGCAATTAATTCAAGTTCGGTCAATCTACCTAGGGTCTCACGCTAAGAATTGCAAGTACACCTAATCCCCCCTCAAGCTTATAGGACAAAAGGAACAACCACTGGGTTATTTCCTAACCGTTTTATACCAAGATCAAGAGAGTTTAGAATCAAATCTTTTTTTTTTCTTTTTTTTTTCTTTTCATTTTTTTTTTCATCACCTTTTCATTTTTTTTTCTTTTACGAGCGTAGACGTTGCTTTTCTTAACCCAGAGGCATTCCGGCTGTAGAGTCGCTATCCCCAACTCGGATTACTTAGGCTTCGGTGCTTTTTATTTATTTTGCAAGGTCGATTTCACACACCCTAGCGGTAATCCGGCTGTAGAGTCGCTATCCCCAACCCAGACTACATAGAAATGGCTACTTTCATTCAGTTTCTCGCTCTTTTTTTTTTTTCATTTTTTCCTTTTTCAACGAGATATGATAAAAAAACTCTAACGATCTTAGCTTATAACGGCATCCCTTATACTATTATTGGCGGTTTCAATTTCTCCACTCTCCCTAGATGAGAACCCACTAGTAGGCCGACAATTAGGTATATTTTAAGATCAAAGGAACCTAGAACCGAATCGAGCCTTCCGCACATCCCAAACTAGACACAAGCTCAATTATATTATCTCATATTATCATTATTTGAACCCGAACAAAAACCCGACTTTTCTATCATTTTCCGTTTTTTATTTTGCAAACTTCTTATTTAAAAAGACATTTTCTATTTTTCTATTTTTTTTTGAATTTTTGAAATTTTGAATTTTTAATTTTTTTTTTTTTTGAATTTTTTTATGACTCAACTAACTATACTAACGACACTAAACGATAGTTTCCCATCCCCACACTTAAACTTTACATTGCCCTCAATGTAGGATGGAAACCGACTCAAAATACTAAAAATAAATAAGAAATAAAAAGACCAAGGGAAAATCGGAAAGGACTTAGCTGGTAATATAACGTGTAAGCTCCAAACTCTCGTCCAATCCAGCTCGATCGTATAGCATTTCGTTCGCGATCGGCTTTGACACTGACTGGTATGCTTGATAAATGCCTGAAATCTGATAAGCAGCTCCAAAATCACCCGAATGGAGATTGAGTACGGGTGGTACATATTCAAACCTGCATAAACAAAGACAAACAAAAACCAAAGCAGTACCGACTCGACATAAAAACTGACTCAATACTACTAAATTAGACTCATAGTACAGAATAAAAGACTCAAAATACAAACTCTACAAGTGGGTCACAACTGTTGACACACTCATGGAGGATCATACAAGCGCAACTCACCTCCATACCAACTCTTACGGGCCGTAGCACTACCATTCCTAACATTGCCCGCATCTCTCCTATCCTCATATCTCTCACAACCTCTCAACTCATCATCGGGCGGTTTGAATCTAGATGTTTCATATCGAAACCTATCCCCACACTGAGCCTTACTCAGTGTCTCTATCTTAGACCCTAATCTCAGCGTTCTCTCTTCTAATTCCTCTACTCTCCTATCAGGTGGATCCCCACACTTGGGTTTTATCACCTTCTCTAAACTTGGCTCACTCACCACCATTTTCTCATCACTCTCAAACCACTCATTCTCCCCCACTGACGATATCGCCTCGACTCTCTCATCCGGCCCTCTCGCATTATTCACCTTGAAAACTACCGATTCGTCGCCCGCTCTAAGTGTGATTGTGCCTAAGAAGACATCTATAAGCGCTTTAGCAGTGTTCAAGAACGGGCGTCCTAAAATCAACGGTACGTTTTCATCGGCCTCCATATCTAACACTACAAAATCTGCTGGGAAGACAAACTTGTCCACCTTCACTAACAAATTCTCTATGATCCCCCTAGGATACTTAACTGTCTTATCGGCTAACGAGAGGGTCATACGAGTTGGCTTCAAATCACCAAGGCCTAGTTTTTCATAAAATGAATATGGCATCAAATTAATACTAGCACCAAGGTCTGCCAACGCGTGGTTCTTAACATCACCACCAAACAAACAAGGGATCAAGAATATGCCCGGATCAGTGAGTTTCTCAGGAAGGTTGTTTAAGATCACCGCAGAACAATCTCCATTCAATGGAGTACTAGAACACTCACCTACCCTATCCTTACGCTTGAGAAAATCCTTAAGGAACTTGGCGTATTTGGGCATGGATCTCAGGGCCTCTATGAACGGAAGATTTACTTTTAATTGGGTGAACAGTTCAAGAAATTTCTCATATTCCCTAGCATATTGCTGCTGCTTATAACGGGCGGGAAACGGAAGACGGGAGGGATCAAATACGGGCGGGGGCCTAAACCTAGCTGGTTGCTTCTCTACTCTCCTCTCAACCTGAGGCTCCTCGGTATGTGCGGTACTTGCTGGGTCTAGCCTATGTTGCACCTTACCTGGGGCCTCCATCTCGATCTCCTCATCTACCTCATCATCACTCCCTAACTCAACATTCTCTCTCACGACCTCCCCTAGATTCTTCCCACTACGAGTAGTGATTGCTTTCACAGAATGGTTAGTTGGGTGTGTGGTACCTGAAAACTGACCATAAGAGGATTCTCTCAACTGCCTAGTTATATCCCCTACTGTTCTCTTAAGATCTAAAAGAGTAGACTGTCACACCCCGAATTTCCACGTGTCACCGGTGGGCCCGGTGGGGGAGTATCGTGACGTCATGGTTGGCAACGTAATAGTCAAACAACACAATATTATTAAGCACAGCGGAAGCAAAAGAAAATATAATACAACCGAATTTATTATTGTAATATCAATGTCACAATATTCGGAAGTTTTTCCACAGAAGGATCGAACATAAAAGTGGAAACAATTGTTCAACAGACTTCGGCATCCTAAGCTTGCGAGACTTTTAATGATGCTAAGGAGAAATCACAGCCGATTACGCTTAGTACCTGCATTTAATCTTTTTGGGAAAATACGTCAGTTTACACTGGTAAATACAATCAACTGACTCATTTTGAAAAATGGTTTGAAAATTGGTTTGGATGCACATGGCATAAATATTTTATAATTTGATTAAAATGCACAGAGGCAAGATTAATCTTTTTATTAACTTGGGAGAATTATTTAATATTATAATCTTGTGAACGAATTACATGTTACTTATGCGTTCAGTAGCCCGGATCTAGTCCGGGTTAAAGATCAATAAACACACCACGTTAATGAGTTATACACTGACAGGTGTACGCCTACACCCCGTGCTCAGGTCGTGGCCAATCTCGTAAGATGATGCCAAGGATATCCGGGACATGGTCATTAACCCCCCAAAGGCTGTAAAGTAAACACATCTGTTTAAAACGAGCCGATCAAATTATTCAATTAACCACTAAGCGTGGAAGATTTGATGCTCGATCAAGCGGTACGCTATGTACCGTAACCCAAGCCCGTATAGGGAAAATAAGTTAAAAGTATTTACCTGAGCTAAATATAAATTCAATCCCAGCCGTATATCAATTCAGCAAGTACAGATAGCTTTTACTGGGCTCCTAATCTGGAACGAAGGTTTTTAATAACCTATTAGAATCCTAACGGGTCTTTAGTTAAGCTTAAGCTTAGACCGGCTAGTTTTCAGTATACGGTTCGTACGCACGATTAAGCGAAGACCGGATAGAATGTGATTCAGACCCGACAAGTTTGAAGACTTGTTTACTATGGGTTTATTATTCACATTCTGGATTTTGAGATAAAACCGATAAGGTTTGACCCGTTTCGGCTAATTTATGTAAACTTGTTACATAAACCGCACCGAACGCGAAATAAGCGTAACGGGTATCCGCAAGAGCCATATACAGGTTTCCTAAGTTAATATGCTTCAAATATGTTGTAACATCAGTAGGATGTCTTTCGTTATGCCCGAAATGAATTTAAACACAAACTATGCCCCGTAGGGGTAGTTTGGTCATTTTAAAGTTTGTAAAAGCGTTTATATGTTCAACTGAGTTATAGGTCTGATGTAAACAGCAAACATACTTAAATGGATAATTTATCTCAGTAGGCTAAAGCATATATGTGAAATTTATCATTCTTAACCAAACTACGCCCCTTAGGGGTATTTTGGTAATTTCACATAAGCCGAAAAGCTCAAAAACGAAGTCTGAGGTTATCAACCTTTGCTTACTGTTAAAATATTAGAATTTTCCTCATATATCAGTAGGTATCAACCCGGGTATGTCCAATATGATTTTAAGACATACTATGCGTTAAAAACGCTAATTATGGCGATTAAAGGCCATTTCCGGGTTCTATACTTAAATCTGATATTTTTATATTTCCAGAAGGCTTAAAATAATTTATTTAACATATGTGATCAGTAGCAAAAGGTTTGGAGTCGTTTAGATAAGTAAAACTCATTTTATGGCCCGTAAGGGCAAAACCGACAATTACCAGATTAAGCCTACGACTACTAGTTATGCTCGGCCTAAAATTAATTAAAAATCTTTAAAAATCCCAAAATAATATATAACATCAGTGGGTAAAAGATTTGATATCAAAAAGTATGTTTAACTAGGCTATACGCTAATTACGCCATTTTGTTAACATAAAACTTTAATTTAGCGACAATGAGCATAACTCTTAATCTATAAGTCAAACTGATGTCAAACTTTGCATACAAGTTTATATATCAGTAACTAAGGTTTCTACGCTTTTACATTTTCATAAATCACGTTTTAAGGTAAAAAGGGCATAACGGTCAACGTATGAGCGATTAACGGAAATTTGCATATTAATTGGATAATCAACGAAACAAGTACAGAGGCTTATACTATCATGCAACCTAACCCTAATGAAGCACTAAGGCATTTCCGAATCAAACTAAAACGGGTCAGAACTGAAGTCAAAGCAAAAGTCAAGGTTTTGCGCCTTTTGGTTCCGAACCGGGTTTTAACGGGAATTTGTCGAGTCGGGCAAGCGTAGACAAGTTTTCATACTTATTACCATGTTATATTAATGTTAAAATAGGTTACACGCCTCTCGGATTGCTAATTGTGCTTTAAATCATATTTGATGTTTTTGTTGACTTTTTCGGTCAACATTTGACTCGACAAACGACCTAGATAGGTCTGGAATCAGAACTTGCCATTATAAGGGTTTAATACCCATATCATTACCTATCTAACGGTACTTTTAATTCGTGATACGACGGAGCTATCACTGATTAATCACGAAGTCAAACCGTAGTTACTTCGGTTTGACTTTTAAGCTAATTACTAAACTATAATTAATTTAGAAAGGTTAGGCAACTTACAAGGTGTTTAATGATGATTAGGGAGGCCTTGTAATCAGCTTGAAAGCTCCTCAATTGATCAGACTTGGATTGAGAATGGAATGATCATGGAGTTGCAACTTATGTGGGTTTTTATAGTGTTCATGGCACCATGAATTGATGACAACAAAGTCTACAACTCTCCACAATTGTTCAACACATGTGTCTAGTATATAGGAGGTGCCTAGGGGTCGTTTATAGTTGATAAAAACCGGTGGAACAGGTCAAAAATGCGCACAACAGGCTACTGCCCATTTTCTGTTGCTGGGAGGTGCCTTACGGACCTCAACCTCAACAATGTTGAGGTCCGTAAGCTAGACATCAGGGGCCAAAACTTGCTGTTCTTTGGTGTTTTGAAGGGGCAATCCACTTGCATGAAATTTGGGGCCTCATTTGACATCTAGGGACCTTCACTAAGTGCTTATTACTGTATAATACCCTACCATCATCCATTGTTTCAATTGAATTCCATAAACAAGACCCGAAAACAAAGGTTTATCATTCATTTCTTCGTGGGATCATATCATGCACTTGGAATTCTTTTATTAACAATAATTCTCTGAATGGAGGCATAAAAGATGTGTATAACATTTAATCGGGTCTTGGGATTTATACTTGAGGTCGTTCAGAGGTAACAATTTAACATGACGCCACTTTAAATCCTACCGAAACATCTTTATTAAATCCGGGTTTACAACGCGTTTTGTCTTACATGACACGTGTCGTTTTATTACTGAACCCGAAATTTTCGAGGTGTTACATCCTCACCCCCTTAAAATAAATCTCGACCCGAGATTTACTGAAACAAGTAAGGGTACTTTTCTTTCATCGTGGATTCTAACTCCCACGTGAACTCGGGACCTCTACGGGCATCTCATTTGACCTTCACAAAAGGTATATGCTTCCTTCGAAGCTTCCTTACCTGTCGATCTTCAATCGACAAAGGTTTTTCAACAAATTTTAAGCTCGCGTCTATATGCACATCTATATGTGGTATAACCAGTGATTCGTCAGCGAAACACTTCTTCAGATTGCAGATGTGGAACACATTGTGAATTCCACTGAGCTCTTCCGGTAAGTTCAACTTATAGGCAACTGACCCGACACGTTCGATAGCCTCGAAAGGTCCTATGTATCTCGGGCTTAGTTTGCCTTTCTTACCAAACCGCATCACTCCTTTCCAGGGTGACACTTTAAGTAGGACTTTGTCACCTACTTCGATGTGAAAATCTTTACAATTTGGATCAGCGTAAATCTTCTGCCTATTCCGGGCAGCCTGGAGATTGTTACGAATCTGGACAATCTTGTCCGTTGTTTCGAATACGATCTCTGGTCCTGATAACTGGACTTCTCCAACTTCCGCCCAACAAACAGGCGATCTACACTTTCTACCGTATACTGCCTCAAAAGGCGCAGCCTTTATGCTTGTATGGTAGCTATTGTTGTAGGAGAATTCGATCAATGGCAGGTTCTTATCCCAGCTACCTCCCAAATCGATCGCACATGCACGCTGCATGTCTTCCAACGTTTGAATAGTACGCTCACTCTGACCGTCAGTCTGAGGATGGTAAGCCGTACTAAAATTCAAACGTGTGCCCAAAGATTGTTGGAAACTCTTCCAAAAATGTGACGTGTATCTAGTATCTCGGTCAGAGATAATAGACACAGGTATGCCATGTAAGGCTACAATCTTATCAACGTATAACTGGGCTAACACATCGGAGCTGTAAGTCTCCTTGATGGGTAAGAAATGAGCTGACTTAGTCAGTCTATCAACTATAGCCCATATTGTATCATTTCCTTTCCTTGTTTTGGGTAACTTGGTAATAAAATCCATAGTTACCATCTCCCTACTTCCACGTAGGAAGTTCAGGTTGTTGTAGCAAGCCTGACGGCTTCTGATGCTCGGCTTTGACTCGCGCACATGTCAAGCATTTAGCTACATAGGTGGCTTCAGACTTTTCAAGCCTATCCACCAAAATTTTGCCCTTAGATCCTGGGTAGCTGATGGCAAATTCTTAATCGTTGCCTAATTAGGGTTGCGGCATTTAATACGTAAGTAATATGAACCGTCTTTCTTATTTAACAATATAAAACCCTCAGAAGATTGAGTCAGGCTATATGTGCCTATATCTTAAAACTTACTAAATCAGGGTTTCGATTTTTCCATATTCGATATGGAGTTTTCATAATACTCCAACCCATAGCGGGATACAATCTTAATTCTACCTGCCCTTCCCGGAGGTAAGCAGGGAAAACTTATGAGAAGATAATCAAGATTGCAAGGAGGCTACAGAGATTTTCCATATCTCAGGCTCCAGTTCATCCATCATTGTTCGTGTCAAATGAGTGACACCTTTATGTTATAAGTCCACGAATTCCTTAATCGGGAACATTTACTTGGAAAAAAAAAAAATTTTCCATTTTTTGGATATCTTCTTTGAATACTACTAGTCGACTTTAGTACAATATGATCATTGGGATATCTTAGGGGTTCCATGTATTAAACCTCCATGCTGATCAGACATGGAAATAATCTATGGGACACACTAGGATACGCCAATCCTCATATGACACTTTTATCAAACATAGTTTGGCATTCGCAGGCGATAGAAAACAATGAGAAAAATAATTAAAATAACATATGTTGTCGTACTCTATACAAAGAAAGAGTGCTCTTAGATTTTCGGAAGGATTCCTTGCCGATTTATAAGAATCAGTTACTATGGTTTCCTTGGTAGTTATACCTTGTGGATGATAAATAAAAAAAAATTCTGCTAAGTTTATGGTTCATGAAGACTTATTATTGCCTGTATTAAAAACAGGACACTTAGCAGAAATTATCATTGTTAAATGATAAGGAAGTTTATTGCACAAGTGCTTATATTTAATCAATAATGGAAGTTTCACAAACTAGGCACCTAGCTCAGTTGGCTAGGCGCGCGAAAGGGTGCGGCCGGCCTAGACCCAGGTTCGATTCCGGGGACGGCCAGTTCCACCATTTTTTTGTGTTTAATTTTAATTAATCGTACGGATACGTGTAATTATGAGAGTTGTCTCGTAAGGAGTCTGGATAATTAATTGCTTCTTATCACTCACGATATGGGCTTGGTTTTTCGAGGCAACCAAATCGACTTTTATCACTATATTGAGTCCTTATATTTTAGCGGAACTAGGACATCGGAAAAATTTCCTAATGGATATTAAACATCCATCTAATAATGCTGAAGTAGTCTCAGAGGTATACAGGCTTCTTACTGAACTTTCGTTGCTTTTTTTTTATTATTAAGCCTGTACTCGTTCTCTTTCTCAGATTTCTTGGAGTTATCCTCCTCCTTTGGTTCATCCTTCATATTCGAAGTGTGAACTATATTCTTCTCATGAGAATTTGAACATGGTTTTGAATGAAATTCAGAGCGAGGAGCATTCGGCTCTTTAGATTATTTCATGTTCTTTCCATGGTCCTTTCAATTGCTGCGTCAACCACAGCCCGAAGATTAACTCCATTAATATTGAGGTTTACGTTTGTAGTTTTATTAACTTTCGTCGCCTTAATAGTGTTGCGACTGTCGTCTACCTCATCCGAGTTTTCCATCCTCGAAACTTGGTACTAATCACCAAGATTAAACCATTATTAGTCATCATCCCGATGACCTGTCTTAGGTTAGCCACGGCATTCATAAACCGTATGGGCTATTCTGTTCCGAACATTCATAGTGAATGTTATTTGAACGTATTTCCATTATATTTAGCCTAGGTCACAACGGGACCATCAATGGCATGCAAAGTTTGGAGCGAGTCCAATACTTGCTTGACAGGGGACCATAATGTCACAACTGTCTTTGTCACAAGGACGATTATAAATAGCTCAAAGGCTTTTATTATATATATATATACATATATGGCATAGAAGCCTGTCTCGAGGGACGTAGAAAAATATGGCATAAAGCACAGTCATGAAGGACATAAGTAATCATATGGCGCGAAGGCCTTGTCGTGATGACATTTAGATATGGCACAAACGGCCTTGTTATAAGGACATTCATTAAATTTGGGACAAAGGCATGTCACCAGACATGTTAACATTTAATATGTTAACTTGTCACGAATGACCAATTATAGCACATAGGCTTGTCCTGAATGACTTTAAAACATAACTCGATGGTCTATTTTTCAAGGACCTTAATTTATAAGCCGTAATCTTATTAGATTAGGGCTTCAAGGTTTGAACGTGGTTCTTCACCTTTGGACAGGGAGTCATAGACTACAACTGTCATCGTCTTGAAGGACGATTCCTTTGGCAGAAAAATAAGCCAATCAACATCACTAATGGATGTTTATATATAACCATCGTATCTAATGATATTAGTCATGATCGCATCGATCATATTGACTATTAGGTTTGGGTATAATCACACCATTTTGAACAGGGGATCATAAAGATCACTACTATCTTTGTCTAACCGACACTAGAATAAAGTTTAGCCCGTAGGCATTTCATCACGATGGGTGTTAATATTATGATTATCATACTGAGGATACTAGTCAGGATCGCACTGATAGTATAGATTATGGGAATTGAGTATAGCTCACCCCCTTGGCAAAGAATCACAAACGATTTCAATTGCCTTGACTCAGTTGGACGATATAATATAGCCCTTAGGCAAAACATCATTTCGGATGTTTAAAATTTTTAATCATCGTATTGATGATTTTTGTCATGATCGTATTGATCATATGAACTATTAGGCTTGAGCATAGCTCACTACCTTGGACAGGGAATCGTAAAGATCACAATGTCAATGTCTCAAATGGACAATATATTATAGCCCGTAGGAAAGACATCACTAAAGGATGTTAAATAATATTATCATCATACTAGATGATATTAGTCATGATCGCATTGATCATATAGACTATTATGTTTGGACATAGTCCAACATTTTAGACAGGAGGTCAAAGACCACCACTGTCGTTGTCTTATCGGACAACAAGTTTAGTCCGTAGGCACTTCATCTCTAACGGATGTTTATATTATGATCATCTTATAGGATGATATAAGCCATGATTCCTAGATCACTAGGCTAGATTTGAGAATTGGAAGAATCCAATATAAGGATGACTGTTGTGATTTTCTCGAATCACATTTGTCAAGAGTGCTAACACATTCCTAGGTGTTAACAAGGATCTGAATCCCTTGAGTAGGTTTCACCATCTTGGCCGCGTAGGCTAGGTTTCACCTTTAAGATTCCCTTCAATTGCATACTGACAGAGAAGGAAGGATATTTATTTTATTCAGGATTTTTATCACAAATCCTAATTCATAAGTTAATAATAGCATCAATGGCCTAGTCGCGTAGACAAGTTAAATTTATAAGCCATGATTTCAGAGAATCGTGGCATTAAGGTTTGAATCAAAGTTCATTACCTTTTCCTGACAGGGAGCTGTAGGCTACCACTGTCTTTAGTCTCAGAGGACATTAACTATAGCCCGTAGGCACTTACCTTATAAGGGAAGTTTATTACTGAATTGCCCCTTAGGGAAATTCATTAACCATGGTAAACAGAGACTATATTTGGTTAATTTATTAATCATATATTTATTTAGGATTTCTATTATAATTTATCCTAATTATAAAACATTAATAGTTTTATTGGTGGCACCCAATGGCCTGGTCACATGGACATTTATAAATTTTTAAGCTATGATTTCAGAGAATCAAAGCATGAAAGTATATTGGCACAATAGGCCTAGTCACAAGGACAATTATTTATATGCTAGGATTTCATAGAATCAAAGCATTTGAGGTTTGAACCTAGTTCGTTACCTTTATCTGACAGGGAGTCATCGCTACCACTGTCTTTTGGCTCATATGGAAATGAGCAGGGCCCGTAGGTATTATGTTACCACGTATGGTTAAAATATGATCATCTTAATTAATGATGTAAACCCAGGATTCAGGGATCATTAAACTGGGTTAGGAATCTTTTGAAGAATCCCATATAAAAATGACGTGTGTGATTTTAAATGAATCACATCTGCCAGGAGTGTTAACATGTTTTAAGATGTTAACAGGGAATTGAATCTTTTAAACAGGTCTTACCATCTTGGCCCGGTCTTATAATTGACCCGAAGCTAGGTTTCACACTTAAGATTCTTAATTTATAATTAACGCAGAACAATTTTAAATTGAGGTGTAAATATGGATCTGAATCTAAATTGCGGAACTGCCATCTTGGCCGGTCTTAATATGACCCGAAGCTAGGTCTTGCCCTTTTAGATTTTGCTATTTTATTATAATGGTAGATCTTGCAAAAAGGAAATATTTTTTTTTTCCATTTATTTAATATTTCTTATTTAGAATGAGAGTTTAAACTCAATCATTCCATTATATAAAAATAAAAGTATAAAGTTGCCCTAAGCGGGACTTGAAAGAAATAATGTTGTCCTCGGAGGGACTGAAAGATAATTATGTCCTTATAAGGACTAATAAGGAAACGATCTCCTGTAAAAGGAGTTTCTTCTTCATTTTATTTCTGAATGCTTTCTCCTCGGATGCTCGTTTCATTCTAGCCGCTGTACGAAGCTCAGCATCTCAGCCGCTGTACGAAGCTCAGCAAAAATTTTCATATATTAGGATTAAGATTATTCCTATGTTAAGTCTAGACTCAGAAGTTTTAGATATGTGCAATTGTGTAACTGAGATTAAACACAAAAGGCTAGTGTTTAATTCACTCAGAGTTGGCTCTGATACCAACCTGTCACACCCCGAATTTCCACGTGTCACCGGTGGGCCCGGTGGGGGAGTATCGTGACGTCATGGTTGGCAACGTAATAGTCAAACAACACAATATTATTAAGCACAGCGGAAGCAAAAGAAAATATAATACAACCGAATTTATTATTGTAATATCAAATGTCACAATATTCGGAAGTTTTTCCACAGAAGGATCGAACATAAAAGTGGAAACAATTGTTCAACAGACTTCGGCATCCTAAGCTTGCGAGACTTTTAATGATGCTAAGGAGAAATCACAGCCAATTACGCTTAGTACCTGCATTTAATCTTTTTGGGAAAATACGTCAGTTTACACTGGTAAATACAATCAACTGACTCATTTTGAAAAATGGTTTGAAAATTGGTTTGGATGCACATGGCATAAATATTTTATAATTTGATTAAAATGCACAGAGGCAAGATTAATCTTTTTATTAACTTGGGAGAATTATTTAATATTATAATCTTGTGAACGAATTACATGTTACTTATGCGTTCAGTAGCCCGGATCTAGTCCGGGTTAAAGATCAATAAACACACCACGTTAATGAGTTATACACTGACAGGTGTACGCCTACACCCCGTGCTCAGGTCGTGGCCAATCTCGTAAGATGATGCCAAGGATATCCGGGACATGGTCATTAACCCCCCAAAGGCTGTAAAGTAAACACATCTGTTTAAAACGAGCCGATCAAATTATTCAATTAACCACTAAGCGTGGAAGATTTGATGCTCGATCAAGCGGTACGCTATGTACCGTAACCCAAGCCCGTATAGGGAAAATAAGTTAAAAGTATTTACCTGAGCTAAATATAAATTCAATCCCAGCCGTATATCAATTCAGCAAGTACAGATAGCTTTTACTGGGCTCCTAATCTGGAACGAAGGTTTTTAATAACCTATTAGAATCCTAACGGGTCTTTAGTTAAGCTTAAGCTTAGACCGGCTAGTTTTCAGTATACGGTTCGTACGCACGATTAAGCGAAGACCGGATAGAATGTGATTCAGACCCGACAAGTTTGAAGACTTGTTTACTATGGGTTTATTATTCACATTCTGGATTTTGAGATAAAACCGATAAGGTTTGACCCGTTTCGGCTAATTTATGTAAACTTGTTACATAAACCGCACCGAACGCGAAATAAGCGTAACGGGTATCCGCAAGAGCCATATACAGGTTTCCTAAGTTAATATGCTTCAAATATGTTGTAACATCAGTAGGATGTCTTTCGTTATGCCCGAAATGAATTTAAACACAAACTATGCCCCGTAGGGGTAGTTTGGTCATTTTAAAGTTTGTAAAAGCGTTTATATGTTCAACTGAGTTATAGGTCTGATGTAAACAGCAAACATACTTAAATGGATAATTTATCTCAGTAGGCTAAAGCATATATGTGAAATTTATCATTCTTAACCAAACTACGCCCCTTAGGGGTATTTTGGTAATTTCACATAAGCCGAAAAGCTCAAAAACGAAGTCTGAGGTTATCAACCTTTGCTTACTGTTAAAATATTAGAATTTGCCTCATATATCAGTAGGTATCAACCCGGGTATGTCCAATATGATTTTAAGACATACTATGCGTTAAAAACGCTAATTATGGCGATTAAAGGCCATTTCCGGGTTCTATACTTAAATCTGATATTTTTATATTTCCAGAAGGCTTAAAATAATTTATTTAACATATGTGATCAGTAGCAAAAGGTTTGGAGTCGTTTAGATAAGTAAAACTCATTTTATGGCCCGTAAGGGCAAAACCGACAATTACCAGATTAAGCCTACGACTACTAGTTATGCTCGGCCTAAAATTAATTAAAAATCTTTAAAAATCCCAAAATAATATATAACATCAGTGGGTAAAATATTTGATATCAAAAAGTATGTTTAACTAGGCTATACGCTAATTACGCCATTTTGTTAACATAAAACTTTAATTTAGCGACAATGAGCATAACTCTTAATCTATAAGTCAAACTGATGTCAAACTTTGCATACAAGTTTATATATCAGTAACTAAGGTTTCTACACTTTTACATTTTCATAAATCACGTTTTAAGGTAAAAAGGGCATAACGGTCAACGTATGAGCGATTAACGGAAATTTGCATATTAATTGGATAATCAACGAAACAAGTACAGAGGCTTATACTATCATGCAACCTAACCCTAATGAAGCACTAAGGCATTTCCGAATCAAACTAAAACGGGTCAGAACTGAAGTCAAAGCAAAAGTCAAGGTTTTGCGCCTTTTGGTTCCGAACCGGGTTTTAACGGGAATTTGTCGAGTCGGGCAAGCGTAGACAAGTTTTCATACTTATTACCATGTTATATTAATGTTAAAACAGGTTACACGCCTCTCGGATTGCTAATTGTGCTTTAAATCATATTTGATGTTTTTGTTGACTTTTTCGGTCAACATTTGACTCGACAAACGACCTAGATAGGTCTGGAATCAGAACTTGCCATTATAAGGGTTTAATACCCATATCATTACCTATCTAACGGTACTTTTAATTCGTGATACGACGGAGCTATCACTGATTAATCACGAAGTCAAACCGTAGTTACTTCGGTTTGACTTTTAAGCTAATTACTAAACTATAATTAATTTAGAAAGGTTAGGCAACTTACAAGGTGTTTAATGATGATTAGGGAGGCCTTGTAATCAGCTTGAAAGCTCCTCAATTGATCAGACTTGGATTGAGAATGGAATGATCATGGAGTTGCAACTTATGTGGGTTTTTATAGTGTTCATGGCACCATGAATTGATGACAACAAAGTCTACAACTCTCCACAATTGTTCAACACATGTGTCTAGTATATAGGAGGTGCCTAGGGGTCGTTTATAGTTGATAAAAACCGGTGGAACAGGTCAAAAATGCGCACAACAGGCTACTGCCCATTTTCTGTTGCTGGGAGGTGCCTTACGGACCTCAACCTCAACAATGTTGAGGTCCGTAAGCTAGACATCAGGGGCCAAAACTTGCTGTTCTTTGGTGTTTTGAAGGGGCAATCCACTTGCATGAAATTTGGGGCCTCATTTGACATCTAGGGACCTTCACTAAGTGCTTATTACTGTATAATACCCTACCATCATCCATTGTTTCAATTGAATTCCATAAACAAGACCCGAAAACAAAGGTTTATCATTCATTTCTTCGTGGGATCATATCATGCACTTGGAATTCTTTTATTAACAATAATTCTCTGAATGGAGGCATAAAAGATGTGTATAACATTTAATCGGGTCTTGGGATTTATACTTGAGGTCGTTCAGAGGTAACAATTTAACATGACGCCACTTTAAATCCTACCGAAACATCTTTATTAAATCCGGGTTTACAACGCGTTTTGTCTTACATGACACGTGTCGTTTTATTACTGAACCCGAAATTTTCGAGGTGTTACATCCTCACCCCCTTAAAATAAATCTCGACCCGAGATTTACTGAAACAAGTAAGGGTACTTTTCTTTCATCGTGGATTCTAACTCCCACGTGAACTCGGGACCTCTACGGGCATCTCATTTGACCTTCACAAAAGGTATATGCTTCCTTCGAAGCTTCCTTACCTGTCGATCTTCAATCGACAAAGGTTTTTCAACAAATTTTAAGCTCGCGTCTATATGCACATCTATATGTGGTATAACCAGTGATTCGTCAGCGAAACACTTCTTCAGATTGCAGATGTGGAACACATTGTGAATTCCACTGAGCTCTTCCGGTAAGTTCAACTTATAGGCAACTGACCCGACACGTTCGATAGCCTCGAAAGGTCCTATGTATCTCGGGCTTAGTTTGCCTTTCTTACCAAACCGCATCACTCCTTTCCAGGGTGACACTTTAAGTAGGACTTTGTCACCTACTTCGATGTGAAAATCTTTACAATTTGGATCAGCGTAAATCTTCTGCCTATTCCGGGCAGCCTGGAGATTGTTACGAATCTGGACAATCTTGTCCGTTGTTTCGAATACGATCTCTGGTCCTGATAACTGGACTTCTCCAACTTCCGCCCAACAAACAGGCGATCTACACTTTCTACCGTATACTGCCTCAAAAGGCGCAGCCTTTATGCTTGTATGGTAGCTATTGTTGTAGGAGAATTCGATCAATGGCAGGTTCTTATCCCAGCTACCTCCCAAATCGATCGCACATGCACGCTGCATGTCTTCCAACGTTTGAATAGTACGCTCACTCTGACCGTCAGTCTGAGGATGGTAAGCCGTACTAAAATTCAAACGTGTGCCCAAAGATTGTTGGAAACTCTTCCAAAAATGTGACGTGTATCTAGTATCTCGGTCAGAGATAATAGACACAGGTATGCCATGTAAGGCTACAATCTTATCAACGTATAACTGGGCTAACACATCGGAGCTGTAAGTCTCCTTGATGGGTAAGAAATGAGCTGACTTAGTCAGTCTATCAACTATAGCCCATATTGTATCATTTCCTTTCCTTGTTTTGGGTAACTTGGTAATAAAATCCATAGTTACCATCTCCCTACTTCCACGTAGGAAGTTCAGGTTGTTGTAGCAAGCCTGACGGCTTCTGATGCTCGGCTTTGACTCGCGCACATGTCAAGCATTTAGCTACATAGGTGGCTTCAGACTTTTCAAGCCTATCCACCAAAATTTTGCCCTTAGATCCTGGGTAGCTGATGGCAAATTCTTAATCGTTGCCTAATTAGGGTTGCGGCATTTAATACGTAAGTAATATGAACCGTCTTTCTTATTTAACAATATAAAACCCTCAGAAGATTGAGTCAGGCTATATGTGCCTATATCTTAAAACTTACTAAATCAGGGTTTCGATTTTTCCATATTCGATATGGAGTTTTCATAATACTCCAACCCATAGCGGGATACAATCTTAATTCTACCTGCCCTTCCCGGAGGTAAGCAGGGAAAACTTATGAGAAGATAATCAAGATTGCAAGGAGGCTACAGAGATTTTCCATATCTCAGGCTCCAGTTCATCCATCATTGTTCGTGTCAAATGAGTGACACCTTTATGTTATAAGTCCACGAATTCCTTAATCGGGAACATTTACTTGGAAAAAAAAAAATTTTTCCATTTTTTGGATATCTTCTTTGAATACTACTAGTCGACTTTAGTACAATATGATCATTGGGATATCTTAGGGGTTCCATGTATTAAACCTCCATGCTGATCAGACATGGAAATAATCTATGGGACACACTAGGATACGCCAATCCTCATATGACACTTTTATCAAACATAGTTTGGCATTCGCAGGCGATAGAAAACAATGAGAAAAATAATTAAAATAACATATGTTGTCGTACTCTATACAAAGAAAGAGTGCTCTTAGATTTTCGGAAGGATTCCTTGCCGATTTATAAGAATCAGTTACTATGGTTTCCTTGGTAGTTATACCTTGTGGATGATAAATAAAAAAAAATTCTGCTAAGTTTATGGTTCATGAAGACTTATTATTGCCTGTATTAAAAACAGGACACTTAGCAGAAATTATCATTGTTAAATGATAAGGAAGTTTATTGCACAAGTGCTTATATTTAATCAATAATGGAAGTTTCACAAACTAGGCACCTAGCTCAGTTGGCTAGGCGCGCGAAAGGGTGCGGCCGGCCTAGACCCAGGTTCGATTCCGGGGACGGCCAGTTCCACCATTTTTTTGTGTTTAATTTTAATTAATCATACGGATACGTGTAATTATGAGAGTTGTCTCGTAAGGAGTCTGGATAATTAATTGCTTCTTATCACTCACGATATGGGCTTGGTTTTTCGAGGCAACCAAATCGACTTTTATCACTATATTGAGTCCTTATATTTTAGCGGAACTAGGACATCGGAAAAATTTCCTAATGGATATTAAACATCCATCTAATAATGCTGAAGTAGTCTCAGAGGTATACAGGCTTCTTACTGAACTTTCGTTGCTTTTTTTTTATTATTAAGCCTGTACTCGTTCTCTTTCTCAGATTTCTTGGAGTTATCCTCCTCCTTTGGTTCATCCTTCATATTCGAAGTGTGAACTATATTCTTCTCATGAGAATTTGAACATGGTTTTGAATGAAATTCAGAGCGAGGAGCATTCGGCTCTTTAGATTATTTCATGTTCTTTCCATGGTCCTTTCAATTGCTGCGTCAACCACAGCCCGAAGATTAACTCCATTAATATTGAGGTTTACGTTTGTAGTTTTATTAACTTTCGTCGCCTTAATAGTGTTGCGACTGTCGTCTACCTCATCCGAGTTTTCCATCCTCGAAACTTGGTACTAATCACCAAGATTAAACCATTATTAGTCATCATCCCGATGACCTGTCTTAGGTTAGCCACGGCATTCATAAACCGTATGGGCTATTCTGTTCCGAACATTCATAGTGAATGTTATTTGAACGTATTTCCATTATATTTAGCCTAGGTCACAACGGGACCATCAATGGCATGCAAAGTTTGGAGCGAGTCCAATACTTGCTTGACAGGGGACCATAATGTCACAACTGTCTTTGTCACAAGGACGATTATAAATAGCTCAAAGGCTTTTATTATATATATATATATACATATATGGCATAGAAGCCTGTCTCGAGGGACGTAGAAAAATATGGCATAAAGCACAGTCATGAAGGACATAAGTAATCATATGGCGCGAAGGCCTTGTCGTGATGACATTTAGATATGGCACAAACGGCCTTGTTATAAGGACATTCATTAAATTTGGGACAAAGGCATGTCACCAGACATGTTAACATTTAATATGTTAACTTGTCACGAATGACCAATTATAGCACATAGGCTTGTCCTGAATGACTTTAAAACATAACTCGATGGTCTATTTTTCAAGGACCTTAATTTATAAGCCGTAATCTTATTAGATTAGGGCTTCAAGGTTTGAACGTGGTTCTTCACCTTTGGACAGGGAGTCATAGACTACAACTGTCATCGTCTTGAAGGACGATTCCTTTGGCAGAAAAATAAGCCAATCAACATCACTAATGGATGTTTATATATAACCATCGTATCTAATGATATTAGTCATGATCGCATCGATCATATTGACTATTAGGTTTGGGTATAATCACACCATTTTGAACAGGGGATCATAAAGATCACTACTATCTTTGTCTAACCGACACTAGAATAAAGTTTAGCCCGTAGGCATTTCATCACGATGGGTGTTAATATTATGATTATCATACTGAGGATACTAGTCAGGATCGCACTGATAGTATAGATTATGGGAATTGAGTATAGCTCACCCCCTTGGCAAAGAATCACAAACGATTTCAATTGCCTTGACTCAGTTGGACGATATAATATAGCCCTTAGGCAAAACATCATTTCGGATGTTTAAAATTTTTAATCATCGTATTGATGATTTTTGTCATGATCGTATTGATCATATGAACTATTAGGCTTGAGCATAGCTCACTACCTTGGACAGGGAATCGTAAAGATCACAATGTCAATGTCTCAAATGGACAATATATTATAGCCCGTAGGAAAGACATCACTAAAGGATGTTAAATAATATTATCATCATACTAGATGATATTAGTCATGATCGCATTGATCATATAGACTATTATGTTTGGACATAGTCCAACATTTTAGACAGGAGGTCAAAGACCACCACTGTCGTTGTCTTATCGGACAACAAGTTTAGTCCGTAGGCACTTCATCTCTAACGGATGTTTATATTATGATCATCTTATAGGATGATATAAGCCATGATTCCTAGATCACTAGGCTAGATTTGAGAATTGGAAGAATCCAATATAAGGATGACTGTTGTGATTTTCTCGAATCACATTTGTCAAGAGTGCTAACACATTCCTAGGTGTTAACAAGGATCTGAATCCCTTGAGTAGGTTTCACCATCTTGGCCGCGTAGGCTAGGTTTCACCTTTAAGATTCCCTTCAATTGCATACTGACAGAGAAGGAAGGATATTTATTTTATTCAGGATTTTTATCACAAATCCTAATTCATAAGTTAATAATAGCATCAATGGCCTAGTCGCGTAGACAAGTTAAATTTATAAGCCATGATTTCAGAGAATCGTGGCATTAAGGTTTGAATCAAAGTTCATTACCTTTTCCTGACAGGGAGCTGTAGGCTACCACTGTCTTTAGTCTCAGAGGACATTAACTATAGCCCGTAGGCACTTACCTTATAAGGGAAGTTTATTACTGAATTGCCCCTTAGGGAAATTCATTAACCATGGTAAACAGAGACTATATTTGGTTAATTTATTAATCATATATTTATTTAGGATTTCTATTATAATTTATCCTAATTATAAAACATTAATAGTTTTATTGGTGGCACCCAATGGCCTGGTCACATGGACATTTATAAATTTTTAAGCTATGATTTCAGAGAATCAAAGCATGAAAGTATATTGGCACAATAGGCCTAGTCACAAGGACAATTATTTATATGCTAGGATTTCATAGAATCAAAGCATTTGAGGTTTGAACCTAGTTCGTTACCTTTATCTGACAGGGAGTCATCGCTACCACTGTCTTTTGGCTCATATGGAAATGAGCAGGGCCCGTAGGTATTATGTTACCACGTATGGTTAAAATATGATCATCTTAATTAATGATGTAAACCCAGGATTCAGGGATCATTAAACTGGGTTAGGAATCTTTTGAAGAATCCCATATAAAAATGACGTGTGTGATTTTAAATGAATCACATCTGCCAGGAGTGTTAACATGTTTTAAGATGTTAACAGGGAATTGAATCTTTTAAACAGGTCTTACCATCTTGGCCCGGTCTTATAATTGACCCGAGGCTAGGTTTCACACTTAAGATTCTTAATTTATAATTAACGCAGAACAATTTTAAATTGAGGTGTAAATATGGATCTGAATCTAAATTGCGGAACTGCCATCTTGGCCGGTCTTAATATGACCCGAAGCTAGGTCTTGCCCTTTTAGATTTTGCTATTTTATTATAATGGTAGATCTTGCAAAAAGGAAATATTTTTTTTTTCCATTTATTTAATATTTCTTATTTAGAATGAGAGTTTAAACTCAATCATTCCATTATATAAAAATAAAAGTATAAAGTTGCCCTAAGCGGGACTTGAAAGAAATAATGTTGTCCTCGGAGGGACTGAAAGATAATTATGTCCTTATAAGGACTAATAAGGAAACGATCTCCTGTAAAAGGAGTTTCTTCTTCATTTTATTTCTGAATGCTTTCTCCTCGGATGCTCGTTTCATTCTAGCCGCTGTACGAAGCTCAGCATCTCAGCCGCTGTACGAAGCTCAGCAAAAATTTTCATATATTAGGATTAAGATTATTCCTATGTTAAGTCTAGACTCAGAAGTTTTAGATATGTGCAATTGTGTAACTGAGATTAAACACAAAAGGCTAGTGTTTAATTCACTCAGAGTTGGCTCTGATACCAACCTGTCACACCCCGAATTTCCACGTGTCACCGGTGGGCCCGGTGGGGGAGTATCGTGACGTCATGGTTGGCAACGTAATAGTCAAACAACACAATATTATTAAGCACAGCGGAAGCAAAAGAAAATATAATACAACCGAATTTATTATTGTAATATCAAATGTCACAATATTCGGAAGTTTTTCCACAGAAGGATCGAACATAAAAGTGGAAACAATTGTTCAACAGACTTCGGCATCCTAAGCTTGCGAGACTTTTAATGATGCTAAGGAGAAATCACAGCCAATTACGCTTAGTACCTGCATTTAATCTTTTTGGGAAAATACGTCAGTTTACACTGGTAAATACAATCAACTGACTCATTTTGAAAAATGGTTTGAAAATTGGTTTGGATGCACATGGCATAAATATTTTATAATTTGATTAAAATGCACAGAGGCAAGATTAATCTTTTTATTAACTTGGGAGAATTATTTAATATTATAATCTTGTGAACGAATTACATGTTACTTATGCGTTCAGTAGCCCGGATCTAGTCCGGGTTAAAGATCAATAAACACACCACGTTAATGAGTTATACACTGACAGGTGTACGCCTACACCCCGTGCTCAGGTCGTGGCCAATCTCGTAAGATGATGCCAAGGATATCCGGGACATGGTCATTAACCCCCCAAAGGCTGTAAAGTAAACACATCTGTTTAAAACGAGCCGATCAAATTATTCAATTAACCACTAAGCGTGGAAGATTTGATGCTCGATCAAGCGGTACGCTATGTACCGTAACCCAAGCCCGTATAGGGAAAATAAGTTAAAAGTATTTACCTGAGCTAAATATAAATTCAATCCCAGCCGTATATCAATTCAGCAAGTACAGATAGCTTTTACTGGGCTCCTAATCTGGAACGAAGGTTTTTAATAACCTATTAGAATCCTAACGGGTCTTTAGTTAAGCTTAAGCTTAGACCGGCTAGTTTTCAGTATACGGTTCGTACGCACGATTAAGCGAAGACCGGATAGAATGTGATTCAGACCCGACAAGTTTGAAGACTTGTTTACTATGGGTTTATTATTCACATTCTGGATTTTGAGATAAAACCGATAAGGTTTGACCCGTTTCGGCTAATTTATGTAAACTTGTTACATAAACCGCACCGAACGCGAAATAAGCGTAACGGGTATCCGCAAGAGCCATATACAGGTTTCCTAAGTTAATATGCTTCAAATATGTTGTAACATCAGTAGGATGTCTTTCGTTATGCCCGAAATGAATTTAAACACAAACTATGCCCCGTAGGGGTAGTTTGGTCATTTTAAAGTTTGTAAAAGCGTTTATATGTTCAACTGAGTTATAGGTCTGATGTAAACAGCAAACATACTTAAATGGATAATTTATCTCAGTAGGCTAAAGCATATATGTGAAATTTATCATTCTTAACCAAACTACGCCCCTTAGGGGTATTTTGGTAATTTCACATAAGCCGAAAAGCTCAAAAACGAAGTCTGAGGTTATCAACCTTTGCTTACTGTTAAAATATTAGAATTTGCCTCATATATCAGTAGGTATCAACCCGGGTATGTCCAATATGATTTTAAGACATACTATGCGTTAAAAACGCTAATTATGGCGATTAAAGGCCATTTCCGGGTTCTATACTTAAATCTGATATTTTTATATTTCCAGAAGGCTTAAAATAATTTATTTAACATATGTGATCAGTAGCAAAAGGTTTGGAGTCGTTTAGATAAGTAAAACTCATTTTATGGCCCGTAAGGGCAAAACCGACAATTACCAGATTAAGCCTACGACTACTAGTTATGCTCGGCCTAAAATTAATTAAAAATCTTTAAAAATCCCAAAATAATATATAACATCAGTGGGTAAAATATTTGATATCAAAAAGTATGTTTAACTAGGCTATACGCTAATTACGCCATTTTGTTAACATAAAACTTTAATTTAGCGACAATGAGCATAACTCTTAATCTATAAGTCAAACTGATGTCAAACTTTGCATACAAGTTTATATATCAGTAACTAAGGTTTCTACACTTTTACATTTTCATAAATCACGTTTTAAGGTAAAAAGGGCATAACGGTCAACGTATGAGCGATTAACGGAAATTTGCATATTAATTGGATAATCAACGAAACAAGTACAGAGGCTTATACTATCATGCAACCTAACCCTAATGAAGCACTAAGGCATTTCCGAATCAAACTAAAACGGGTCAGAACTGAAGTCAAAGCAAAAGTCAAGGTTTTGCGCCTTTTGGTTCCGAACCGGGTTTTAACGGGAATTTGTCGAGTCGGGCAAGCGTAGACAAGTTTTCATACTTATTACCATGTTATATTAATGTTAAAACAGGTTACACGCCTCTCGGATTGCTAATTGTGCTTTAAATCATATTTGATGTTTTTGTTGACTTTTTCGGTCAACATTTGACTCGACAAACGACCTAGATAGGTCTGGAATCAGAACTTGCCATTATAAGGGTTTAATACCCATATCATTACCTATCTAACGGTACTTTTAATTCGTGATACGACGGAGCTATCACTGATTAATCACGAAGTCAAACCGTAGTTACTTCGGTTTGACTTTTAAGCTAATTACTAAACTATAATTAATTTAGAAAGGTTAGGCAACTTACAAGGTGTTTAATGATGATTAGGGAGGCCTTGTAATCAGCTTGAAAGCTCCTCAATTGATCAGACTT
Source organism: Helianthus tuberosus (assembly GCA_030545235.1). Classification (NCBI taxonomy): domain Eukaryota; kingdom Viridiplantae; phylum Streptophyta; class Magnoliopsida; order Asterales; family Asteraceae; genus Helianthus; species Helianthus tuberosus. The sequence continues at coordinate 171,698,111 of CM060393.1, read as the reverse complement.
GGATTGAGAATGGAATGATCATGGAGTTGCAACTTATGTGGGTTTTTATAGTGTTCATGGCACCATGAATTGATGACAACAAAGTCTACAACTCTCCACAATTGTTCAACACATGTGTCTAGTATATAGGAGGTGCCTAGGGGTCGTTTATAGTTGATAAAAACCGGTGGAACAGGTCAAAAATGCGCACAACAGGCTACTGCCCATTTTCTGTTGCTGGGAGGTGCCTTACGGACCTCAACCTCAACAATGTTGAGGTCCGTAAGCTAGACATCAGGGGCCAAAACTTGCTGTTCTTTGGTGTTTTGAAGGGGCAATCCACTTGCATGAAATTTGGGGCCTCATTTGACATCTAGGGACCTTCACTAAGTGCTTATTACTGTATAATACCCTACCATCATCCATTGTTTCAATTGAATTCCATAAACAAGACCCGAAAACAAAGGTTTATCATTCATTTCTTCGTGGGATCATATCATGCACTTGGAATTCTTTTATTAACAATAATTCTCTGAATGGAGGCATAAAAGATGTGTATAACATTTAATCGGGTCTTGGGATTTATACTTGAGGTCGTTCAGAGGTAACAATTTAACATGACGCCACTTTAAATCCTACCGAAACATCTTTATTAAATCCGGGTTTACAACGCGTTTTGTCTTACATGACACGTGTCGTTTTATTACTGAACCCGAAATTTTCGAGGTGTTACATAGACTCTTGATTTTTAAGCTGAAGTTCGTGACTTTTATTAATCTGCTCCTGACTTTTAGCGAACGCCTGATTCTGCGTCATCATCTGAGCGAACATCTCCTCCATCCTGCTCAAACTACCCTGTAAAGCCTTGTCACTACCTTGACTCTCCTGACTCGACCCTCCGCTTGCAAACTGCCCACTCGAACCTGAACCACTACCACTCGTATATAAACCAAATCCCCTATTTTGATGGGTGAAGTAGCGCCGGTGAAACCGGTGGTAGCCTGCTGGTAAACGGTGCGGTTCGCCATTTGAACAACGGGTGGAGGACTAGGTGTACGAGAACGGGAGGGTGGTGGGGAAACGTGTGGTGAAACGTGTGGTGATGACTTCGGGATGAAGTCGGTGTGTGGTGGTGATGAGGAAGAGCTAGAAGCACTTACCTCGGGTGCAACGGATGAAACGGAAGACTTGATCGTAAACGGATTCGGCGGAGGTCCATGCGAGCGCGTATGGGGCATCAACTGAAAAACCAAATACGAACAAGTAAAAAGACTCTAACAACGACTCACTAATCTAGAAAAGACACTAAAGCAAATATTTTTTTTATTTTTATAATTTTTAGACTCCTACGACTCAACGAACACAAATAGCACGTAATATGTCAACTAAGTCCAAACAAAGTAATCAACACAATCGCCAAAAAGTCCCCGGCAACGGCGCCAAAAACTTGATGTGTACGAAGTGGTCTAATTAAATTAACTAAATTAAACCCTAAACTAGGCACTCTAAGCTTTAAATTTATAAACTTAGACTCGATCTAAAACTAAACCACACAACCGGCAAGTGTACCGATCAATGCAGTATAGCTACAGTAAGTCCGAGTATCGAACCCACGAGACTCTAAGGATTACGCTAAGACTCTATCTAGACTATGACTGACACGACTTAACTAAATGTTTGTTGATTGGGGGGGTTTTCTAAAAATCCTAAATAATGCAAATAACGACTAAACTAGATTAGCTAAATTAACTAAACACGAACTCGGACGAAGACTTGAACCAGTGGCGATGAAGACTACCTAAGCTAGACGCAAGCGAAACTCAGAATGGATTCCTATTCGATGATTTTGTGGTGTGGAACCGGGATCTTTGGATACTAAACCTATTAAGACATCACTAAGCCCCTCAAACACTCTCAAGGCGATTCTTGTGGCACTACCTAGGCTGTTACGCTTACCGGTTTTCTAGATTTCCTCACAGCCCTCTAGTTTCTTGAAAGTGCCTATATAAGACGATCTACCTCACAGCGCGAACGTCTCAAGCAACTACGGGTTTTAATCTTGGTTTAATAGACAATGGAATGTTAAGGACTTATAACCAAACCGAGACCTATTAATATCCTCGAGCCTCACAGCGACAAGTCTAGCAGAACACTTGATTTTATTTAATTACCGAATATTACTTCTAAGGTTACTTACTCGATTTTCACCCTAAAGGATTAATGATCTATTACGTGATAAAGACCGTCACCTAAATCAAGAACCCTAGCACAACCCTATTATGTGATAAAGACCGTCACCAAGGATTATACGAAGCAATAAACAGTGATAAAATAATCGTCAAGCACGCATAAGCACCAAGTTAAATTCCCGAAGCTTTTACAATACAAGAAAAATCCACAACCTCGCCAAAAATCGAATAAAAAACCAAACTTTATTTAACTATTGTCATTAGCCTAGGTAGTACGAAAAGTCTAGCCAATAATCATGTCAACAATCATAGCAACAATCAATATTAATTCAGAATTCATCATTAAAAACTAAGAATAAACGAAACCGAAAGATAAACGGAAGTATAAAACACGAAAATCTTCAACTCCGAGTGTTCCCGAGCTTCCTAGATGATTCCTTGGCTTCCCGAACGTTCCCGAGCCTTCAAAACAGCCTTCAATGGTGCTCAAGAACTCCAAATCGTCCCCTGCTTGATGTCTTCCTCTGTCTCCGTGCGTCCCCCTGACTTTTCATGATGAATGTGATATATATCCTTTAATTCCCCAAGCATCCACCGACTTTGACACTTCATCCGGTTGGCAACTAGTGCAGCCCAACAACTCACAGCCCAATTTAATTCTTTCTATCGGCCCAATCCAAAGAAATCGTGCAGGCCCCTTTTGTCTTCGTGATATATATTGATATATTTAGATAATTATGATAATCCCTTGTGATCTTTGATGCTTGTTGACTTTGTGATCCCTCATCACGTGATGTAGGGTGTAGACCCATTTAACTAAATGCCATCCAACCCAAATAAAACAGCAACCTTTTTGATTCTTTTTACAATTCGTCCCCAATAATAGAATATTATATATGCTCTTTTTTTCTTGTCTTGCTTATGCCTTTAATAATAAATAATAGTGTAGAGATAGCGGGCTCGGCTCACTCAAGAAATATGCGGCAATTTTACTTCGGTCTCTGGCGTTCTACTCTACCCAACTGGCTGGTTATTTCTATATTACTCGTTTTTGCTCCATTTACACCAAGACCTAGTCCAACACAAAATAATATAATATAACACTAAAACTAAATAAAAATAAATAAAACTTATACAAAAACTATAAAATTTACACGGGACAAATATGTGTATTTTACCCTACATCAAGAATAAAGCATGTGCACAATGTGGAGCAGCCGTTATGGACGATCGTGGGGGGTTCCACTTTTTTCTTTTAGTTAGTTTGTTAACTTTCTAATTAAATTTAGGGGGTGATGAGCTCATTAGACACAGAACACACTCAACAACATTCGAATACTCTCTGAAACACACATACTAGCGACTACTTGTACTGAGCTCAATCATCATCCGAAGTTGTACTGAATTTTGCATTATTTTTTGTTCAATATAGTTGGTGATTGGTAGTTTCCATCACCCAAGGTTTTTTTTGCCGGAGATCTTCTAAAGATCAAGTGCTTTTTCCTCGTATAAATCATTGTGTTCATTGCCATTTCCGTTTCCATTTCATATTCAATTACATCTTTGTTCAAAACTTAAGCACTCTATCTCACAAATCAAATTTGGTTACATTATCCTTAAACCGACTTTTGACCAAAACAATTATGAGGCTTGATGTGTTCATCAAATGAGGCATAAAACTAACCCTTTTTTAGTACTAATGTTGGAAAAAGTGTGCTTTTGTCTTCCTTTTGTATTTTCAGGATTAAATGAGCTCAAATTAACAAAAGAAGCAAAAAGACATCAAAATCTAACATAAATACAAGAAAGGGAACAAGACGTGACATGCCCGACCCCACGACAGCATCTTCCCAAGCAAAACAAGAGATCAGAAGACTGAACACGCCACGTGCTCGGCCAGCACGGGGGCGTGCCCAAGTGCCAGTAGAAAAGACAAAGTGGTAGAAGCTTCTATTGCCCACCACGGGGCCGTGCTCAGCGGACACGGGGCCGTGGTCAACTATAAGATTCGCACAATCCAGCAAATCTGCATAGTACAAAGATTCTTCTGCACCACGGGGTCGTGCTCAGCGGACACGGGGGCGTGGTCAACTAAAAAGACAAAACTGCATTAAATGAAGAAAGAGAAGGATGTGGACACGGGGCCGTGCCCGAGCTTCTGTTCAGCCTATAAATAGAAGTGCTTGGCTCAAGCTCAAACCATCCATTGGCACACCACCTCTCTCACACTTCACCCACCACCCACCACCACCATAACACCATCATCCACCACCATCATCCATTGTCCATCGTAGAGTGTGTGAGTCGTCTCGGGATCCAAGATTGATCGTAAGAGTTCTTGACAATCAAGGCCATGTTTGCCTAAGTCTCTTACATCACTTGGTGAAGACAAAGTGTCTAGTGTAATACTTTTTATTTCTAATCTTTTGCACTTTTTACTTGGTTTCGTATTAATGACTTTAATAACTAGTTGCTTATGTTGAAGGTGATCTTTCTTTATCGTTTGTCCGTGGTGTCTTGGCATTATTTTACTGTCTATATAAAATAAAAGATTTTCACCATTCATATCTCCACGGTCTATATGGAGGTATGTTGGCTACCTGGTCGGGGGTTAAGGGAACGGTTTGGTAAAGGTCTTGCCATTGTTCAGCGTTTAGAGGTCCTGCAATGGACCTGGGTCAAATTTAGTAGGACCTCCTTCAATACTTAACGGTATTGGATGGCGGGGGTCCCAACTCTTTGATCCCCTCATAAGTTAACTACTATTAATACTATAACCCGGCTATTTAGGACTGTATCCCTACTGACTCAGACTACTTAGTCGAGGGTAACGTCACCTCCAAAAGAGGGGTCTACCATAATTTGCATTAATAACTTGATTAATTATCTTCCAATAATCCACCCTTTTAGGATTGTATCCTTGCTGACTCAAACTACTGGGGTGAGGGTAACGTCACCTTCAAAAGAGGGGCCTACTACAATAACTAAGATAATCTCTTAAAATAGTGCAAAAGTGCGGAAATAATCAAAGGTTACACTAGATACGAGTCGGAACCAAGTGATTCATCTTGTCTATCTTTTTTTTTTCAGCATTTTAGTTAGTTTTTATTTTTCTTAGTTTAAAACATTTTTCTAAACTTTTTATTTTGATTAGACGTTGAGGATAAACCGGTACTAAAAGCTCTTGTGTCCTTGGACGACCTCGGTATCTTACCAACACTATACTACGCTCACGATGGGTGCACTTGCCCATATGTGTGTCTAGTGTTAGTAAATATCGTGTTTTATAAATTTAAAACTTGACTAAAAAGTGTTAAAGGGGCTTAAAATATACACCTAATATATATAACACTTCACACGCATCAAGTTTTTGGCGCCGTTGCCGGGGACACAGGGATTTTAAGAAAGCTTAAAATCGACGGCCTAATCTGTTTTTCAAAATCTTTTTAAAACGCGCGCACTTTTTCTGCATTTTAGTTTAGATTTGCATTTATAGTAACCTGTACACGGGGCCGTGTTCACTGAACACGGGGCCGTGCTGCAGATTTTTTCATAAACACCTAGTAACAGTAGCTTGAACACGGGCCGTGTTCACTGAACACGCCCCGTGCTCAACGAAATCATTAAATTTAATTAAAACACCCAGATACATTTCCTGAACACGGGGCCGTGTCCACTGAACACGGGGCCGTGTCCAGCCTCTGTTTCCGTTTTTATTTTTGTTTTCTGATCTCGAGACTCGGTTGTGGTCTGCTGAGTGATTCTTATGGATCAATACTCAGGAGGTTACAACTACACTTATGAGGAGGATGATTATAGGGGTAATTATTGCACTAATTGTCGTAACTCACGCTCGATTCAAAATAATCACTCATATCAACCATCCAATTCATACACCTACTATGAGGAACCCAGGTACGAGCCATCAACTTCATACACATCCTATGAAGACCAAAGGTATGAACCTCCTCCCTCATACTCATATTTTGATGAACCAATGTCACACCCCGATTTCCACGTGTCACCGGTGGGCCCGGTGGGGGAGTATCGTGACGTGGTTGGCAACGTAATAGTCAAACAACACAATATAATAATGCACAGCGGAAGCAAATTTAAAATAAGATACAACCGAATTTATTTATTGTAAACAAAGTCACAATCATTCGGTGTTTATCCACAGTAGGATCGAATTAAAAAAAACATTGTTTATGGTTCAACAGACTTCGGCATCTAAAGCTTGCGAGACTTCTACTGATGCTTAAGAGAATCCCAGCCTATTTCGCCTAGTACCTGCATTTAATCTTTTTGGGAAAATACGTCAGTTTACACTGGTAAATACATTCAACTGACTCATTTTATAAAATGATTAAAAACTTGTTTGGATGCACATGGCATAAACATTTTTATTAACTTGGGAGAATTATTTAATATCATAATCTTGTGAACGATTTACATGTTACTTATGCGTTCAGTAGCCCGGACGTATCCGGGTTAAAGATCAATAGACACACCACTTTAAGTGAGTTATACACGGGAGTACGCCTACACCCCGTGCTCAGGTCGTGGCTATCTCGTAAGATAATGCCAGGGATATCCGGGACATGGTCATTAACCCCCCAAAGGCTGTAAAGTAAACACATCTGTTTAAAACGAGCCGATCAAATTATTCAATTAACCACTAATCGTGGAAGATTTGATGCTCGATCAAGCGGTACGCTATGTACCGTAACCCAAGCCCGTATAGGGAAAATAAGTTAAAAGTATTTACCTTTGCAAGTATAAATCCTTAATCGAATAAATTGCAGATAGCTTTTACTGGTCTCCTATCTGGAACGAAGGTTTAATATAACCTATTAGAATACTAACGGATCTTTAATTAAACTTAAGCTTAGACCGGTCAGTTTTAAAGATACGGTTCGTACGCACGATTAAGCGAAGACCGGATAGAATGTGATTTAGACCCGACAAGTTTGAGGACTTGTTTAATATGGGTTTACTATTCACATTCTGTATTTTGAGATAAAAATGATATCGTTTGACCCGTTTCGGCTAGTTTATGCAAACTAGTTACATAAACCGAACCGAACGCGTATAATGCATAACGGGTAACCGAAAGGGTCGCGAACAGGTTTCCTAAGTTAATACGCTTTAAATATGTTGTGATATCATTATGATATCTTCCATAATGCCCATAACGAGTTTAATCCTTAATTATGCCCCGTAGGGGTATTTCGGTCATTTTGAAGGTTATAAAAGGGATTTATAATACCTCTGAGATACGGGTCTGGTTTTATCAGAAAAATTATCAATTTTAACAGGTATCAACAGTTGGTATAAAGTCTTTTGTGATAAAATGGTTCTAGACCCAAACTATGCGTTTAATACGCGTATAAAGCCGTTTTAAGCGACGTACGGTTTAAAATACCATTCTGAGTTTTCTGATCAGCAAAACAGGCTCAAAACACTCTATTTATTATTTAAAATCAGTGGCAATTGGATTGGTATCAAACGGATTCGTAAAACTCGGTTTATGGCCTAAAAGGGCATATTCGGTATTAACCGAATCAATGCGATAAGCCTAGCTTAAGATCAGTTTAAAAATAATTAAAAATCTTCAAAAATCCCAAAATATTATTTAACATCAGTGGGTAAAAGTTTTGGTACCGAAAATCGGGTTTAGATAGGCTATGCGCTAATCGCGTCGTTTAATTAATAAAAAGCTTATTATTTACGCTAATGCGCATATCTCCTAATCTAGACCTCCGATTGACGTGAAAATTTACGTACATGCTAAATAATCAGTAACTAAGATTATAGTACTTCCACATTTTCAAAATTCTCGTTGTAGGGTCATAAGGGCGTTATGGTCCAATTTAAGCGATTAACGGAAACGTGTGCATGCATCGGATAAACAATGAAACAAGTACAGAGACTTATACTAGCATGTAACCCAATCCTAATGAGACTTTAAGGCATGTCTAATTCAAACTAAAACGGGTCAGAACCGAAGTCAAAGCAAAAGTCAAGGTTTTGCGCCTTTCGGTTCCGAACCGGGTTTAAACAGAAATTTGTCGAGTCGGGAAAGCGTAGACAAGTTTTTATACTTATTACCAAGTTATATTAAGGTTAAAACAGGTTACATGCCTCTCGGATCATTAATCGTGTATTAAATCATAATTTGTATTTCTGTTGACTTTTTCGGTCAACGTTTGACCCGACAAACGACCTAGTTAGGTCTGGAATTGGTACTTGCCCTTATAAGGGTTTAATACCCATACAATTACCTATCTAACGGTACTTTTAATTTGACAAACGACTGAGCTATCGTTACTTAATCACAAAGTCAACCGTTAAGCCGGATATATTGACTTTTAAGCTAATTACTAGGCTAGAATAAATTTAGAAGGGTTAAGCAACTTACTTGATGATTAATGGATGATTAGGAAGGCCTTCAATCAGATTGTAAGCTCCTCCAATGCTCAGATTGTTTGCAAGAATGGTTGTGAATGAATGGGTCTTTATATACTAGTTTCAAACACCACAACAAAGTGACAACCAAGTCTAGGGCCATCCACAATTGATCAACACTTGTAAGTAGTGTGTAGGGATGTCTAGGGGCCATGCACATGCAAGAAAAACCGGCCAAGAGGGTCACAATTGCACACAACAGCCAACAGCAAGTCATCTGTCGCTGGGCACACCCTCGCGTAGCGCGAGGGTCCGTCGCGCTACGCGACGCCCTATGCTGAATCAGTTTTTGATTTTGTTTGTTGTGTTTCGAAAGGGCAGCCGTAACTTCTGACTTTGGGGCATCAATTATCACTTAGGGCCCTTCATAATGTGTCTAGAATAGTTCCATACCCTACCATTATCCATTGTTTCAATTGGATCCAAAAACAAGACCCGAAAACAACGGGTTTCCATTCTTTTCTTCGTAGAATCCTATCATGCATTTCCAATTCCATTATTGGCAATAATTCCCTGAATTTAGGGTATAATAGATGTGTAAAATATTAAATCGGGTCTTGGGATTTATAATTGAGGTGTTCAGAGGTAATAATTTAACATGACGCCACTTTAAATCCTACCGAAAACATCTTTATTAAATCCGGGTTTTCAACGCGTTTTTGTTGGACATGACACGTGTCGTTTTAATATTAAACCCTCAATTTGCGAGGTGTTACATCCTCACCCCCTTAAAATAAATCTCGACCCGAGATTTACTGAAACAAATAAGGGTATTTTTCTTTCATGGTGGATTCCAATTCCCACGTATACTCGGGACCTCTTCGGGCATCCCATTTGACCTTTACAAAAGGTATGTGCTTTCTTTGAAGCTTCCTTACCTGTCGATCTTCAATCGACAAAGGTTTTTCTACAAACGTTAAGCTCTTATCTATTTGCACATCTGTATGTGGCATGACATGTGAATCATCAGCGGAACACTTCTTTAGATTGCAAATGTGGAACACATTGTCAATTCCACTGAGCTCTTCTGGTAAGTTCAACTTGTAGGAAACTGACCCGACACGTTCGATAACCTCGAAAGGTCCTATGTATCTCGGGCTTAGTTTGCCTTTCTTACCAAATCGCATCACCCCCTTCCAGGGTGACACTTTAAGTAGGACTTTGTCACCTACTTCGAAGTGAAAGTCCTTACGACTTGGATCCGCGTAACTCTTCTGCCTATTCCGGGCAGCTTGGAGATTGTTACGAATCTGGACAATCTTGTCCGTCGTTTCGAACACGATCTCTGGTCCTGATAACTGGACTTCTCCAACTTCCGCCCAACAAACTGGCGATCTACATTTTCTACCGTATAATGCCTCAAAAGGCGCAGCCTTTATGCTGGTATGGTAGCTATTGTTGTAGGAGAATTCGATCAATGGTAGGTTCTTATCCCAGCTACCTCCCAAATCGATCGCACATGCACGTAGCATGTCTTCCAACGTTTGAATAGTACGCTCACTCTGACCGTCTGTCTGAGGATGGTAAGCCGTACTAAAGTTCAAACGTGTGCCCAAAGATTGCTGGAAACTCTTCCAAAAGTGTGACGTGTACCTAGTATCCCGGTCAGAGATAATAGCTACAGGTATGCCGTGTAGGGCTACAATCTTGTCAACGTATAACTGGGCTAACATATCGGAGCTATAAGTCTCCTTGATGGGTAAGAAATGAGCTGACTTAGTCAGTCGGTCAACTATAACCCATATCGTATCATTGCCTTTTCTTGTCTTGGGTAACTTGGTAATAAAATCCATAGTTACCATTTCCCACTTCCACGTAGGAAGTTCAGGCTGTTGTAGCAAACCTGACGGTTTCTGATGCTCGGCTTTGACTTGCGCACATGTCAAGCATTTTGCTACATGGGCGGCCACAGACTTTTTCAAGCCTATCCACCAATAATTTGCCTTTAAATCCTGGTACATCTTATCAGCTCCAGGATGAACGGAGTATTTGGAACTGTGGGCTTCTTGGAGGATGACATCACGAAGTCCTCCAAAAATCGGAACCCATATTCGTCCGTTTAACCGTAAAATTCCGTCCTTGCTAAGAGTTAACTGCTCCTCAGTTACTCCTAACTTTTCATTAGGATAGTTAGCTTCCAACACAGCTTCCTTCTGTGCAGCTAACACCCTTTCTATCAAACTGTTCTTTACCTCCATACGCTTGGCGTTAATTCGAATGGGTTTAACCCTTTCCTTTCTGCTCAAGGCATCAGCGACTACATTCGCTTTGCCGGGATGGTATTTGATTTCACAATCATAATCATTTAAAGTTTCCATCCAACGGCGTTGCCTCATGTTTAATTCTTTCTGGTTAAACAGATGCTGGAGGCTCTTGTGATCAGAAAAGATCACAAACTTGATTCCATAAAGATAATGCCTCCACAGTTTTAGTGCGAACACAACGGCACCCAATTCCAAGTCATGGGTGGTGTAATTCTTTTCGTGCACCTTTAACTGTCGTGATGCATAGGCAATCACCTTGCCTTTCTGCATAAGCACACACCCCATGCCAGTGTGTGATGCATCACAATAAACTACAAATTCTTCAGCGCCTTCCGGTAAGGTAAGCACAGGAGTGTTGCTCAACCTTTGTTTCAAAACATCGAAGGACTCTTGCTGCTTAGGGCCCCATACGAATTTTACTTTCTTCTTGGTCAAGGAAGTTAGGGGTGCAGCAATCCTTGAAAAATTTTCAATGAAGCGCCTGTAATATCCTGCCAATCCCAGGAAGCTACGTATCTCCGTAGGTGTCTTTGGCTCTTGCCAATTCATAACAGCTTCCACTTTAGCGGGATCCACCTGGATACCACGCTCACTAACCACGTGTCCAAGGAATTGGACTTCTCGTAGCCAAAATTCACACTTAGAGAATTTGGCGTAGAGCTTCTCCTGACGTAGAAGTTTAAGAATACATCGAAGGTGTTTCTCGTGGTCAGCTTGGTTCTTTGAATAAATAAGGATGTCATCGATGAAGACGATAACAAATTTATCTAAGTAAGGCTTGCAGACGCGATTCATGAGATCCATGAACGCGGCCGGTGCATTGGTGAGCCCAAAAGGCATCACTAGGAACTCGTAATGACCGTAGCGAGTCCTGAATGCAGTCTTGTGAACGTCTTCATCCATAACCTTCAACTGATGGTATCCTGACCTTAGATCAATCTTTGAGAAGTAACTTGCCCCTTGAAGCTGATCGAACAAATCGTCGATCCTGGGCAATGGATATCTATTCTTGATCGTGACTTTATTAAGCTCGCGATAGTCGATGCATAGACGCATCGATCCATCCTTCTTCTTGACAAACAGGATTGGTGCTCCCCAAGGAGATGAACTAGGTCGAATGAAACCCTTAGCTAGCAATTCATCTAGTTGCGTCCGCAATTCCTTCATTTCCGTGGGTGCCAATCTGTATGGAGCTCTAGCAACTGGTGCCGCTCCGGGGATGATATCGATCCTGAATTCGACTTGTATATCTGGTGGTAGACCAGGTAGATCTTCAGGAAACACTTCTGGGTATTCCGAAATGACAGGGATGTCTTCTAACTTCGGTTTAGGCTCGTCAATGATCACTTGCGCCATGTAAATGACACATCCCTTTTTCAAACACTTTGAAGCCTTGAGCATAGTCACGTGCTCAGGCAGTCCGTACTGGGTATCTCCCCGAATGGTAAGTGATTCACCAGACGGAGTCTTTATCACTACTTGCTTCATGTTACAGACGATTTGGGCCTGGTTATGAGATAACCAGTCCATACCCAGAACTATGTCAAAACCGGCTAACTTAAAGGGAAGTAGAGATAGAGGAAAAGAATGGTTCTTAATGGATATAGCACATCCATCTAACTCAGTAGAGACGGCTTCAATGGTACCATCTGCTAACTCTACCTCATAATTCACTTTTAGGGTTTTGACAGGTAAATTCAACAATTTACAAAATTTATGATCTACGAAGGACTTATCTGCGCCTGAATCAAAAAGTACCCTTGCAAAAACATCATTTACAAGGAAAGTACCTGTTATGACGTTATCATCCTGCACAGCTTCCTTCGCATCCATCCTGAAGACTCTGGCGTTAGTCTTCTTAGCCTCCTCAGGCTTCTTGTTGTACTTAGGGCAGTTAGTCTTTATGTGGCCCTTTTCATTGCAACGGTAGCACGTTGCATCTTTCATCTTCTTGCAATCCAAGGTTTTGTGTTCCTTGGACTTGCACAAACCGCAAGCAAAAGACCTTGACTCGTTATTCGAGTTTGATTCGAGTCTGCACTTTCCAAAGTGCTGTTTCTTGCAAGTTTTGCATGTGGGCTTCTCACCAGAGCGATGCCCATCCTTCTTCGAATCTGATCCCTTCTTGTGATCACCGCTCCCACGGTGTTTCTTGTTCGACCTACGCGAACCGTCATCTTCATGCTTCCTCTTCTCGGCCGCCTTATTCCTCTGCGATCTCTGCCGGACCGCATCCAGAGTGAGGGATAAAGAAAGGTCAGTTACAGACCTGAAGGTAACTGGCCGAGAAGCCTTTACACTGGACTTGATCTCGGGTTCCAAACCACCAATAAAACGAGCAATTCTTTTTGGCTCCGGGGTTACCAGATAAGGTACCAACCGGGATAGTGTATTGAAGCTCGTCAGATAAGCTTGACAATCGAGGTTCTTCATTACCAGTGATAGGAAGTCATATTCTATCTTTTCCACCTCATGTTGAGGGCAGAAATTTTCCTTGATCAAGGCGATGAATTGATCCCACGTCATGCTATACAACGGGATCTTTCCGGAGGCCTCCATCAGAGATCTCCACCAAGCTAACGCCTCACCCTTGAAGGACTGTGAGACAAATTTAACCACATCACCTTCAGCGCATCCGCTGATGTCCACGACCGTGTCCATTTCATCCAGCCACGTCATGCAGTCTACGGCTCCTTTCTCCCCCGTAAAATCCCTGGGTTTGCAAGACACAAAGTACTTATATGTGTAACCCTTGTTACGGTGTCCCTGATGCAGTACCAACTGCTGAGATGGATTACTTTGGTGGTTGGTGGACTGGCGATCATCACCGTTTTTCTTTGGCACATCCTTTTTGGGAGGAGGCTTGTTATGAGCCTCTGAATGTGTCCTTGGCTTTGAATGGGATACAGAGTGAGTCCTACTTCGGGTACTACTGTATTCTTCATACTGTCTATCCAAAGCTTGAGTAACAGCACCGTCTATTATTGCTTTTAACTCGGCACCCGTTAATGTAATCTGGGCGTTCTCATTCGGCTCCACAGGATGGCTATTGACTTCATTAGAGTTAGCCATTTGTATTGAACTGTTGCAGAAAACAAGGACAATAATTTATTTGGGAGTTTATTATGGAATTACCCCTTAGGGTAACTCGTTAACCATGGTAAACAGAGACCATATTTGGTTAACTCATTAATCGTATTAATTTAGGATTTTAATTAAAATTTATCCTAAACATAAACAATAACAATATATATTAGCACATAAGGCTTGGTCACATGGACAATTTAAATTATAAGCTATGACTTCAGAGAATCAAGACTTTTAAGGTTTGAACCTAGTTCATTACCTTTATTAGACAGGGAGTCAAAGCTACCACTGTCTTTTGGCTCATATGGAAATGAGCAGGGCCCGTAGGCATTATATTACCACGTATGGTAAAATGTGATCATCTTAATTGATGATGTACCCAGGATTTAGAGATCATTAAACTGGGTTAGGAATCTTCTAAAGAATTCCTTTATAAAATGACGTAAACGAATCACTTCTGCCAGGAGTGTTAACATGTTTTAAGATGTTAACAGGGAATTGAATCTTTTAAACAGGTCTTACCATTTTGGCCCGGTCTTATATTTGACACGTGGCTAGGTTTCACACTTTAAGATCCTTAATTAAATAAATTTCATAGGCAGATTAATTTAAAAGGAATGATTTTAATTTATTTATTTCATTTATAAATTATATATGCACATAATGGCAAACATGAAATTTATAAAACAAACATTCCATTAATTATACGTAGGTTACATATTGCCCTAAACGGGTCTTTTCACACAAACCATTTCCCACGTAGGGGTCAAACAAGTACTTACCCGCGCAGGGGTTAAATTTAAAACACAAGTCCTCGCAGGGACTGATTACTTAAATAGATGTCCACGCAGGGACTAGGTACAAAGATAAATGTCCACGCAGGGACTTAATTTTTAAAGTAAACATACACACATAAAGGATTTACTGATCCTTCTTGCTCTTTCCCTTGCTTAAGTTCGTCAAGGTTTTGAACATCCCCTGGTTACGCCTTCGGTCTTCCCGTGCCTCATGCCGCACCTCCCTAATACTTTGTAGGATTTCCTGATGCAGTGGTGGCGACATCTGCAGAGACGGCGGGGGTTGTTGGTAGTACGGGGGTTGTGTAGGCATCTGGTATCCCTGTGCTGGGTAGCCTACTCCCCAAGGACCTCCATACGGTCCCTCCTGGTTAAGGGCGTTGTAATTAGCTGCTACCAAATACGGGTCGGCTTCAGCGTATCCGAGGTTAGGGTGAGTCGGTGGCTCAAACGGGTTGTACATCGAAGGACCCGTGTATGCTGGTATCTGATTATCGAAACCCGTCGGTGGCGGTTGCTGCGCGTAGGGGTTTGATGGTCCACCTATCTGTGGAACTTCTTGTTCCGGCTGATAATTTCTGCCACTTGATTGTAGAGGAGAGCTGAAATGAAACTCTTCTCTTCGTGTGGTCATCCGGGGTCCGGTTCTCATACGTCTTTGCGGTTGCGGAGGCGCCGGTTGAACTGGTGGCGGTGGAGGCGGTGGCGTTACTGCCACAAACTGGTGATTCCCAGAGGAATCTTGATGATGCTGCTGCTGCTGCTCATGCGGCGAAGAATAGTGAGGCTGATGCTGCTCATGCGGCGACGAATGGTGAGGCTGATGCTGCTCATGCGGCGACGAATGGTGAGGAGGTGTATAATACCATTCGTGCCGAGTAAAGATAGCCTGGAAGCTATCTGGACCATTATAGGGTGGTCCGTGGTAAATGGAACTATCCGAGACCTCGATTGGGTGGTTGGGAGTTCCTGATGCGGGTTCTACGGGGTCGTCTTCCTCGTCCATATCATTTCCTCCAGAAAAATGGTCCTCCGGCCCCAATGGGTTAAAACCCACTGGTTCCTGTATATAATCCGCCGGGTTAAACTGGCCTTGAAAGAATGGAGTGGGGTCTCCAAAAGGGCGGTGCGACATTGACCGCTGTAACGGTATTTGCGAATGGTGTGAGTCTCTAGGCTCATTTTCTGATTGTGGCCCGTAGGAGTCTTGAGCGGGAGTCGTCGAGCTGTTCGAAACCGACCGTCTTGCCGGTTGAAAGAGACCTCTCTGGTTCCGCCGAGTACCGTCACTCTCGGCGGGGATAGGAGCTTGTGTATTGGACGGCCCAGCTTCATGGTCGTTGGGGGCGGTGGTCGGCCCCCTTCCTCCTCGTCCTCGCATACGTAAAAATCTTGGAGGCATCTTTGTTATACCTGTCAACATATCATGAGATAGCAATAACAATAAAAATGCAAAATAAAGGACAACACAACTAAAGTGGAATTTGTCCTATGTTAAATGTCTAGACTCGAAAGTTTAGTAATGTGCTATTGTGTAACTGAGATTAAACACAAAAAGGCTAGTGTTTAATTCACTCAGTGTTGGCTCTGATACCAACCTGTCACACCCCGATTTCCACGTGTCACCGGTGGGCCCGGTGGGGGAGTATCGTGACGTGGTTGGCAACGTAATAGTCAAACAACACAATATAATAATGCACAGCGGAAGCAAATTTAAAATAAGATACAACCGAATTTATTTATTGTAAACAAAGTCACAATCATTCGGTGTTTATCCACAGTAGGATCGAATTAAAAAAAACATTGTTTATGGTTCAACAGACTTCGGCATCTAAAGCTTGCGAGACTTCTACTGATGCTTAAGAGAATCCCAGCCTATTTCGCCTAGTACCTGCATTTAATCTTTTTGGGAAAATACGTCAGTTTACACTGGTAAATACATTCAACTGACTCATTTTATAAAATGATTAAAAACTTGTTTGGATGCACATGGCATAAACATTTTTATTAACTTGGGAGAATTATTTAATATCATAATCTTGTGAACGATTTACATGTTACTTATGCGTTCAGTAGCCCGGACGTATCCGGGTTAAAGATCAATAGACACACCACTTTAAGTGAGTTATACACGGGAGTACGCCTACACCCCGTGCTCAGGTCGTGGCTATCTCGTAAGATAATGCCAGGGATATCCGGGACATGGTCATTAACCCCCCAAAGGCTGTAAAGTAAACACATCTGTTTAAAACGAGCCGATCAAATTATTCAATTAACCACTAAGCGTGGAAGATTTGATGCTCGATCAAGCGGTACGCTATGTACCGTAACCCAAGCCCGTATAGGGAAAATAAGTTAAAAGTATTTACCTTTGCAAGTATAAATCCTTAATCGAATAAATTGCAGATAGCTTTTACTGGTCTCCTATCTGGAACGAAGGTTTAATATAACCTATTAGAATACTAACGGATCTTTAATTAAGCTTAAGCTTAGACCGGTCAGTTTTAAAGATACGGTTCGTACGCACGATTAAGCGAAGACCGGATAGAATGTGATTTAGACCCGACAAGTTTGAGGACTTGTTTAATATGGGTTTACTATTCACATTCTGGATTTTGAGATAAAAATGATATCGTTTGACCCGTTTCGGCTAGTTTATGCAAACTAGTTACATAAACCGAACCGAACGCGTATAATGCATAACGGGTAACCGAAAGGGTCGCGAACAGGTTTCCTAAGTTAATACGCTTTAAATATGTTGTGATATCATTATGATATCTTCCATAATGCCCATAACGAGTTTAATCCTTAATTATGCCCCGTAGGGGTATTTCGGTCATTTTGAAGGTTATAAAAGGGATTTATAATACCTCTGAGATACGGGTCTGGTTTTATCAGAAAAATTATCAATTTTAACAGGTATCAACAGTTGGTATAAAGTCTTTTGTGATAAAATGGTTCTAGACCCAAACTATGCGTTTAATACGCGTATAAAGCCGTTTTAAGCGACGTACGGTTTAAAATACCATTCTGAGTTTTCTGATCAGCAAAACAGGCTCAAAACACTCTATTTATTATTTAAAATCAGTGGCAATTGGATTGGTATCAAACGGATTCGTAAAACTCGGTTTATGGCCTAAAAGGGCATATTCGGTATTAACCGAATCAATGCGATAAGCCTAGCTTAAGATCAGTTTAAAAATAATTAAAAATCTTCAAAAATCCCAAAATATTATTTAACATCAGTGGGTAAAAGTTTTGGTACCGAAAATCGGGTTTAGATAGGCTATGCGCTAATCGCGCCGTTTAATTAATAAAAAGCTTATTATTTACGCTAATGCGCATATCTCCTAATCTAGACCTCCGATTGACGTGAAAATTTACGTACATGCTAAATAATCAGTAACTAAGATTATAGTACTTCCACATTTTCAAAATTCTCGTTGTAGGGTCATAAGGGCGTTATGGTCCAATTTAAGCGATTAACGGAAACGTGTGCATGCATCGGATAAACAATGAAACAAGTACAGAGACTTATACTAGCATGTAACCCAATCCTAATGAGACTTTAAGGCATGTCTAATTCAAACTAAAACGGGTCAGAACCGAAGTCAAAGCAAAAGTCAAGGTTTTGCGCCTTTCGGTTCCGAACCGGGTTTAAACAGAAATTTATCGAGTCGGGCAAGCGTAGACAAGTTTTTATACTTATTACCAAGTTATATTAAGGTTAAAACAGGTTACATGCCTCTCGGATCATTAATCGTGTATTAAATCATAATTTGTATTTCTGTTGACTTTTTCGGTCAACGTTTGACCCGACAAACGACCTAGTTAGGTCTGGAATTGGTACTTGCCCTTATAAGGGTTTAATACCCATACAATTACCTATCTAACGGTACTTTTAATTTTACAAACGACTGAGCTATCGTTACTTAATCACAAAGTCAACCGTTAAGCCCGATATATTGACTTTTAAGCTAATTACTAGGCTAGAATAAATTTAGAAGGGTTAAGCAACTTACTTGATGATTAATGGATGATTAGGAAGGCCTTCAATCAGATTGTAAGCTCCTCCAATGCTCAGATTGTTTGCAAGAATGGTTGTGAATGAATGGGTCTTTATATACTAGTTTCAAACACCACAACAAAGTGACAACCAAGTCTAGGGCCATCCACAATTGATCAACACTTGTAAGTAGTGTGTAGGGATGTCTAGGGGCCATGCACATGCAAGAAAAACCGGCCAAGAGGGTCACAATTGCACACAACAGCCAACAGCAAGTCATCTGTCGCTGGGCACACCCTCGCGTAGCGCGAGGGTCCGTCGCGCTACGCGACGCCCTATGCTGAATCAGTTTTTGATTTTGTTTGTTGTGTTTCGAAAGGGCAGCCGTAACTTCTGACTTTGGGTCATCAATTATCACTTAGGGCCCTTCATAATGTGTCTAGAATAGTTCCATACCCTACCATTATCCATTGTTTCAATTGGATCCAAAAGCAAGACCCGAAAACAACGGGTTTCCATTCTTTTCTTCGTAGAATCCTATCATGCATTTCCAATTCCATTATTGGCAATAATTCCCTGAATTTAGGGTATAATAGATGTGTAAAATATTAAATCGGGTCTTGGGATTTATAATTGAGGTGTTCAGAGGTAATAATTTAACATGACGCCACTTTAAATCCTACCGAAAACATCTTTATTAAATCCGGGTTTTCAACGCGTTTTTGTTGGACATGACACGTGTCGTTTTAATATTAAACCCGAAATTTGCGAGGTGTTACAACCAAGGTATGAGCCTTCATACTCATACTTTGAGGAACCAAGATATGAACCACCACCTTCATATGCTTACTATGAGGAACCATGGTGAGAACAACCCACCTCATACGAGTATTATGAAGAATAAAATTACGAACCTTATCCATCATATGCTTACAATGAAGAACAATGGTGTGAACTATCTACTTCACATGGGTATTATGAGGAACAAAGGATCGAACAACCGGATTCAAGCTTAGAAAATACCGATTCTTTTTCTATAACCGAAGTAACCGATAGGATATTAGAACACATAAGAGTTATCGATCGCTGTATAAGAGAATCTCGCGCAAGGGAAGAGGAGTCCCTCGTAAGAGAAGAATTAAAAAAGGAAGAGATAACCGAAAGTGTAAAAATGGAAGAACAAATTAGTGAAAAACCGACACATGAGTTAAACAACGAAATAGGTGAGTCCGACAACGTTAAAATACAAGAAGAGTCTAATTTTGAAAAAATTAATCTCTTGTCACCTTCTTTTGAAAATCATTGTTTAGTACCCACTCATGCTAAGTTTTTAAAAGAGTTAAACACTAACACTAAGATTGACGAAACGGTAAGTGTTAAGTTAACTAATGATCAAACTTCACTAATAAAAGAAGACTCATTTGAAATTAACATTACACCGGTTCCATGTTTCTTTCAAAATTCGTTTATTAGTAATGTCACAATCGATAAAGATCTTTGTGTTAACATAATGCCTAACTACATTTTCGAAAAATTAAGTATTAGTGATTTTTCTCCACTTCAAATACCCATTTTTCTATCCAATCGGAAAGTAATAAAATCAATCGGTATAGTTGAGGATGTCTTGGTTCAAACAAATCAGACGGTAATCCCGACCGACTTTGTCATCCTCGATGACGCTCCTCTAGTGTTGGGACGACCATTTGTAAAAACTCACGAAGCTTTGAAAAACCGGAAGTTCAACAATCTACCTCTTCAATTAGGGGCATTTAAAAAGAGTGTCGATCTTGAGCGATTAATGAAATATCCATTCGGCAATGACGACCCCCTAATTGAAGATGAGCCAGAACCACCTGATAAAGTGGGTCTAGCCAAGGACCCTTATAAACGTGGCGCACCATGGAGGCATTCCGCGGAACTATCCGTAGTTTAGTTTAGATTAACCTTTATGTTTTCTAGTTTAGTTTTTAATTTTCAGGAATAAAACACACTCGGGATGGTGAAGGATGATAAGGGAAGCTTGAACCAACACCCCATACACAAAAACAGAGCCTCCCGACGATTTTTCTTCATTACAGCAAGTTTAGCACGGGGCCGTGCTCACCCCAACACGCCCCGTGCCCGAGGTTCTGTAGAAAATGCCCAGTTCAGGAACCTGGACACGGGGCCGTGCTCACTGAACACGCCCCCGTGCCCAACCTTCTGTTTACTTTTGGTACTGGCAGTCTGGACACTGGGCCGTGCTCAGCCAACACCACCCCGTGTTCAGCTACCCAGTACCATAAAATCTTGTTTTTAACCCACTTTTACACATTCAATCAACCTAAAAACTTATTTTTGGGACACATTGAGGACAATGTGTAATTTAAGTGTGGGGGGGATGCTAAAACCTTGAATCTTGCAAGTCCTAAATACAAGCCTTACACAAAACTCTATTGGAACCGCTAATCACCCCAAAATTTTTCAAAAATTTTCATTTTTTTACTTGTCTAGGTTTAATTCGGGAATTTCAAGTTCTAAAAAGGTTATATTTTTACAAATTTACAACCGATAGCGTCGTAATAAAAAGAACCAACATAAGAAAATTATGAAAAGGCATGGCAAACTTAGTTAAAATTTGATTATATATACTTGATCACATAAAAACCCATTCCCACAAAAGTGAGTTTTGAGCCTTTATTGAGCATACAAATCTATATCTTTAAACTAAATGCTCATTTTTCGTTTCTTGTGTGAATAGCCGCTTGGTTCTTACGACTCTAGAACTTGCCATGACGATACATTCCCGGTCCTTACCAACTTAAACCCGAGTAAGTAAATGATGGAGGCATTAGGACTAACCCTTTTTATTTCTACACCATTATTTTTCTTTTTTTTACCACCTACCCAAAATCCCCCTAGTTAGCCCCTTTGAGCCTAAACCTTTTCATTTCATAACCCAAACCAAACACCCTTTTTACCCACCAAAACCTTTTTCATTTTTACCCCTTTGTTTTAGTAACAAATTCGATTTTTCGTATGACTTTTCAAATATATATATATTTGTGTTGATGATGAAGCAAAAGAAAATAAACAAACAAGTTCATCAAAAATAACTTTGTTTGAATAAATAGCTTCATCAAAATAAAAGTTACGAAAAATAGAAAGTCTTACGAAAACCGACACTTGTTACGCTTTTCGCATTTTTTCTACTAACCACCAACCCAACCACCTACCTTTAACCCAAGCCTAACCCTTCACCCACAAAGACCTCTTGATATTTACAAAGGTATATAAATTAAAAAGGAGGAGGATTGATTGCTTGGCAAGCCTATGGTAGGAGTAAGTTCCATGCCGGTTTCGAGTGATCCACAAAAATACATTTTCGGTCGAGTGTTGAGTGATCCCCGTGAGGTATGTGAACTTGTATATAAATAGAATTTTAAAGAGGCATGTTATGCCCTAATAAGTAATTTATCTTATGAAAAGTTTTAAATAAATAATGACGAATATGATTGTAAATAAATAAAAATAAAATTAAATAAAGAATCTTGGAAATCCCGACACTCTACGACAAGCCCAAAAACCTTCTTCTCTACCCATTCCATTTGAGAGTGTAATAGCCACATATTAAAGAGTTTTGCTTGAGGACAAGCAAAGATTCAAGTGTGGGGGTATTTGATGTGTTCAAAATGTAACATATAAATTTCATCAAATGAGGCATAAAACTAACCCTTTTTTAGTACTAATGTTGGAAAAAGTGTGCTTTTGTCTTCCTTTTGTATTTTCAGGATTAAATGAGCTCAAATTAACAAAAGAAGCAAAAAGACATCAAAATCTAACATAAATACAAGAAAAGGAACAAGACGTGACATGCCCGACCCCACGACAGCATCTTCCCAAGCAAAACAAGAGATCAGAAGACTGAACACGCCTCGTGCTCGGCCAGCACGGGGGCGTGCCCAAGTGCCAGCAGAAAAGACAAAGTGGTCGAAGCTTCTATTGCCCACCACGGGGCCGTGCTCAGCGGACACGGGGCCGTGGTCAACTATAAGATTCGCACAATCCAGCAAATCTGCATAGTACAAAGATTCTTCTGCACCACGGGGTCGTGCTCAGCGGACACGGGGGCGTGGTCAACTAAAAAGACAAAACTGCATTAAATGAAAAAAGAGAAGGATGTGGACACGGGGCCGTGCCCACTGGACACGGGGCCGTGCCCGAGATTCTGTTCAGCCTATAAATAGAAGTGCTTGGCTCAAGCTCAAACCATCCCTTGGCACACCACCTCTCTCACACTTCACCCACCACCCACCACCACCATAACACCATCATCCACCACCATCATCCATTGTCCATCGTAGAGTGTGTGAGTCGTCTCGGGATCCAAGATTGATCGTAAGAGTTCTTGACAATCAAGGCCATGTTTGCCTAAGTCTCTTACATCACTTGGTGAAGACAAAGTGTCTAGTGTAATACTTTTTATTTCTAATCTTTTGCACTTTTTACTTGGTTTCGTATTAATGACTTTAATAACTAGTTGCTTATGTTGAAGGTGATCTTTCTTTATCGTTTGTCCGTGGTGTCTTGGCATTATTTTACTGTCTATATAAAATAAAAGATTTTCACCATTCATATCTCCACGGTCTATATGGAGGTATGTTGGCTCCCTGGTCGGGGGTTAAGGGAACGGTTTGGTAAAGGTCTTGCCATTGTTCAGCGTTTAGAGGTCCTGCAATGGACCTGGGTCAAATTTAGTAGGACCTCCTTCAATACTTAACGGTATTGGATGGCAGGGGTCCCAACTCTTTGATCCCCTCATAAGTTAACTACTATTAATACTATAACCCGGCTATTTAGGACTGTATCCCTGCTGACTCAGACTACTTAGTCGAGGGTAACGTCACCTCCAAAAGAGGGGCCTACCATAATTTGCATTAATAACTTGATTAATTATCTTCCAATAATCCACCCTTTTAGGATTGTATCCTTGCTGACTCAAACTACTGGGGTGAGGGTAACGTCACCTTCAAAAGAGGGGCCTACTACAATAACTAAGATAATCTCTTAAAATAGTGCAAAAGTGCGGAAATAATCAAAGGTTACACTAGATACGAGTCGGAACCAAGTGATTCATCTTGTCTATCTTTTTTTTTCAGCATTTTAGTTAGTTTTTATTTTTCTTAGTTTAAAACATTTTTCTAAACTTTTTATTTTGATTAGACGTTGAGGATAAACCGGTACTAAAAGCTCTTGTGTCCTTGGACGACCTCGGTATCTTACTAACACTATACTACGCTCACGATGGGTGCACTTGCTCATATGTGTGTCTAGTGTTAGTAAATATCGTGTTTTATAAATTTAAAACTTGACTAAAAAGTGTTAAAGGGGCTTAAAATATACACCTAATATATATAACACTTCACACGGATCGAGGCTAGGTTAACCTCTACTCTTAAAAAAGCAGGTAAAATATATAGTTCTTTATTTTTGTTCAAGACATATCAAGAAGTAATGTTTACATGTACGAAAACACTTAAAAAAGATCATTTTCCCCTAATTCCAAACTTTGTGATTTTTTTTCTAGCAACAGTCATAACCTAATATATAGTCAGAGCCGGCTCAAGGGGGAGTGAAATAAAGCAAGTGCTTTAGGCCTCCACTTCCCTAGGGCCCCAAATTCTTAAGAAAACATGTTATATGTAAGTGATTTTAACTTTAAAATTGTTGACGTTGAAGTTTATGATACATAACTATGTATTCATAGAGATGGTATATGAATCATAAGATTAAAAGCAAATTAGTTTCTTTTATTTTTTACGAAAAGGGCCTCAATTTTGTTATCCGCTTCGGGCCTACAATATTTTGAGCCGGCCTTGTATATAGTAGCTACCAGAACATAATCATCATGCATTTCAAATTCAGTAACACACTAAGACTTGAGAGACTTACTCATCTTTAAGATGTTAAATCCGCAATAACAAAATTGACAGTTGATATCCCCACTTCTCTTTATAAATCGATAGTTCTTTTCATATGCAATGTGGAGGTATGAGGATTGGAAAGCATTGCGGTTTGTCCGTCTCTTATACTCTGCCCTAGATCCCAAATTAAATATAATTGACCCAAAATTCCGTGTCATTCCTTTGGGAGAAAACAAATTTGAGTACGAAATAGAATCAAGAGACATTGGAGGAATGATGGTAGTAGAAAGAGGAAGGAATGCCCTGTAGATTGAATTGGGAGACCTAAGAATCTTCATCTTCGACAGGGAGGGGAAAAAGAATAAAAATGATTTTAATTTTATTGTGTAACACCCTGAAAACGGGTTTGGTAATTAAACCCCGTTAATACTAAAGACGGGGAAAGTACCGTTAGTGGTAAAAGTAAACTGGCAAGTATTAGGAATTAATTGAATAATCCTAATATTTATTTAAAGTGAATAAGAGCTTTCAAGAAAATAGAAAGATAAAAGGCCCGATTTAACGGGACTTAAAGTAAAACGGGTTACGACTTCCCGAACCTACTAAGCTAACTAGGAATATTTCTAACCAAGTTAGATAGTGACTTATGAGTGGGTTAAAACACTTAAATTATGAACTAGGGAAAATGGAGGGGCCAAAGATGTTAAAATTGAAACTTATGTTGGTAATTTTAATTAAAAACAAAACCAAACACCCCATTTGGGATGTCTGGTCGTACAAGAACAAGCAGGGGCGATCCCCCACTCTCCAAAACACTAAACATCACTAAACTTTCAAATTGAAGGCTCAATCCAAGCTGAAATCGAAATTAAAGCATAGATTATTGATCCTCATCACAAGAGGATTACAAGGTATGTAAAATTTGATGAAAACTCTCAACTCGAAATTCTCATGAAATTGGGAATTTCTGAAATTTATGGTTGCATGTTAGTTTTATGATGAAATAAGAACAATACAGTGTCTAGGGACAAACCCTAGACCAATACAAGTTGAATTCATGTGAAAATCTAGTAAAATCCATAAACACCATTTTAGGTGATTAGTGGGTTATGTAGATTTTAATAAACACTAGGAAATTGGGTGATATTCTAGTGTAATTTGACAATTGTGAAGTGACTTCAGAATTATAGAAGCTAACAACTTTGTAAGATGGTTGATATATGTGAAATTAGGGCTAAGAGATAAGCTAGAGACTTGATAAATAAACATGTAAAATTCTGCCCTTAAAGTGATTGTTGAAATGCCTTAAAGAAGGCTCGAAACTAGAGTTTTTGTAGTTAAAACACCTAATTGTGATGTTTTGGCTATTATGCAAAATGTGATTAAAAAGAGTTCTAAATGTGATAAACGTGGTTAGAACTTTGGTTAAAACGGTGGTCTAAAGATAACGCCTACCGGGTAATTAAAGAATGCTAAAACTAGTTGATGAACTCGAATATGCAATTAGTATACTAATGGGCATTTGACTTTTAAAAAGTCAAATTGACCTATAATACGATAAATGGTAATTTTTTATATGAAATGCGTAAGGTGGAATAATCGTATTAAATTATGATTAAACTAATCACCTTGAAAACGATGATGATAGTTTGACGCGTAACAAGCTAGGTGGAAGCTTGATGAGGGAGCGGGTCAAACGAATCAAGAAGGAAAGGAAAAGCGTAGTTCGGATGCGAGGTAAGTAAAGCTTACGCCCCTTTTCATTATTTACAAATGAAATGATTGCAAGTATAATATATGAATGCTACTAAGTGGTTGGCATAGGATGTTCCGACACGATTCAATGAGAGTCGGAACGAAAGGAAAATGGTAAGAAATCATAAGTTATGGACAAAGGGGTAAAATGGTAAATTAGTCATGTAGTGACGAACAAACAAAAACGGTTTTAAGTAAAACGAGTACAAGGAAAACCGGGATAGGTTTAAAGGGGATGAAATAGTACTTAAATACCATCTCATACGGACAAATGGTCAATTTGACTAAATAGGTCAATTGGTGTGGGTAACGCCATTTGACAATAACATTTGATAATTGCTTGTTGAGTTTTGTAATCACAGGAAATAACATAAGCGTGTGTTGCTTTAACTATAAAGATTTAAAGCAAAAGTTAAGTAAACGGGTCAATACTTTGACCCGAGCCAGGTACGTATAACTAAGCTTTTTGGTTAAACATACAATTTTGGTCAAAATATTTAGCGAAAGTCCTTCGTCGTGAAGTGAGGGACTAAAGTTGACCAAAACACCCTTGAAGGGTATATTGGGCAAACGACTCATAGGGGTCGTTTAGGAACTTGCATAAAGATTATGGAATCATTAGACATGAATAAAGGTCATAGGAATGCACATTCGCGGGTCAAATGCTCAAAAGTGGTCATTTGCGTAAAATGATCAACCGATGGGTAAAATTGGGAAAAAGGGGTTCATTATGATAAATCCACCACAAAATAGTTGTGTGGAATATTTGTAGTTAATTAGATATGGAACTTTTGTAGCGACAAAAGAAAGGCACAAGTTCTAGACTAAAATGCATAACTACACTTAACGGGTCAAAATATGCATTTAAGCGTAAACGGGATTTTATTACTTAAGAAACCCGTGATTTGAGATTAATATAATAAGAGATATTGAAATAATGAATTTCATGAGTTTAACGATCAAATAAACTTGTTGTTGTGATAAAATTATGAACGGGTCAATATTTGGTAAAAAGGGTAGTAAGCCGAAGACTTAAAAGTCTGAAATTATGTTAATCCGGATGTCGGATTTTAACGCCATAAGATGGAGAATTAAATTTCGGACGCGTAGGAAAAAGAATCGGGTAAAACGGATTAAAAACGAGAGAGTTATGCTCGTTTCCGTGAAATCGGGTTATGCTGGGAATGTACAGCAGCTGTAAGCAACAGTCTGTGAAAACAGGGGCTAGGCGTCACGCGACGCCCCCCTGTTCTGGAAAAAAATTATTTCGTTGTTGTTTGACCCATGTAACTTGTTTATACTGATTATTTAACTATCAAAACTAACTTTTAAGTTGGTTTTGATCATAGGTGATCGCCAAGAGTGCCCGGATGAAGATCAAGCTCGATAAGGAATCGAACATGATAAAGTACAAGCTTCCGCACGACGTTTCGTCGTATCTTTTAAACGACGAACTTATTTATATTATGTTGAAAACTTTTAAGTTGTAAAAGTTTTAGATTACTCGTAATTTCTAAGGATACTTAATCTTAATTACATGTTTATTTTCGTTATATATACGAAAACCTTTAAAATAATAACAAGGGTGTTACAAGTTGGTAATCAGAGCTCATGGTTAAAGAATAAAGTGTGTTCGGTTCGAGGCTTGATCGCAAATCCGGTAAGTACATGTATGTAAATAGTTTAGCATGCTAAAGTGTTGTAAACAACACATAGGGCTATCGTGTGATACACGTTACCCCAATTAAAATGATAGATATAGTTGATGAAAATACGCGCGTTGACGCGTATAGTAGAAAATGCCTTGTATTATAATGCGGGCGATTATTGAAGTTGACGTTATTAACTTTTGTGAATGTTTTAATTGAAGGACACTCGCGTTTGAAGACGACGAGAGTCAAACGAATTGTGGATATGATGATGGAACGGTCCGAGATATGGCAATGAGAGCATAATCATCAAGGACCTAAATCGCGTAACGATCGCAAATAAGTAATGGCAAGAAAGCCCGTTAAGGCAAGCATTACCAGGTGCACATTTTAAATATAATTGCACAAATAGTAATATGCAACAAATATGTAGAAATTGAAAGTTGCATATGTAGATTAAAAACTTGGAAAAACCCGAATAGAAAATGTATTCGGGATATTGTTTCCAAGAGAAACAAATAGAGGCATTACTTACATAGGGAGTGATGTGAAAACTATAAAAAGGTCATGCGTGTCATGTGTTAATCGCTTACTCTGGCCAAGTAAGTAGTGGCATATGATACCATGAACTTCTTATAGCGGACACATTTACATCCGATGTAGTAAGGACGGGGTGAATGAGACAAATTAAAAAGTACCCAAATGAAACAAATGAACAAAATAGTTGAAAATAATGTAAACGCACAGCCGGGTGACGGAAGCGTATTACATTAGGATAATGAGCCCGATAGAAGGGACAAGGATTAAGGTAAATGATGATATAAATGAATGATCAGAAGAAAATTCACGAAAATAAGTCATCTTGGACGAAAGGGCCATGGTGAACAAAACGGGCAAGTAAAACCAAAGTATAGATGACCGCCGGGTCATAAAAACAAAGGTGTTGCCCACATGAAAAAGATAATCAAGGTTGTTAACTTTAGTCGTAGTAAAGCAAGGATAATGATGATAATCATCACTCATAATTAATGAGGCCGCCAATGGTGGTCACGTAAAGAATAAAAGACATGGTCGAATAAAAGCGATGGATTTCGCTAAGATGACCAAGTAAATCGATACAAAGTCTTAATGCATACCGGAAGGGGGTGCAATGATAACGATTTTGGTAAAACACCCGGTTGATGGGTAAAGAATTAAACGCATGCGTAGACTGAGAAACAGGAACGCGAAATAGAAAGTCAAAAGACTCGGAATATGAGTCATGAGTAAAAGATGACAAGACTTTTCGCAAACATAAATTTTGGTAATTACGTTCAACCATTTCAAAGTTGGACGGGTCAAATAAAGGATGAAGTTTGACATTCATAAGTGATGAAAATTCACCCAAAATGAGTCAAACGAGTCATTTAAGGAATAACGCTTAATATAATAGGAAAACGCAAACCGATGAAACCGGAAAGCTAAAAACAATAAGATAGAAGGACCCGGGTAATGGGTGGTAAAGGAGTATAAGTATGAAACGGGTAACGGTAAGCATAGGACAAACTGACGTGTAAATGACGCTAGAAGTCGTAAAGTCGGAAAAGATAGTCCGAAAGTAAACAAATGAAACCTTAGACTACGGTCAAGGTCAACTAAAGTTCAAAATCAAAATTAAACGATTCCAAACATAACAAAGGATGCTTTAAAGCTATATATGTATAAATAGACAATGGAATAAAGACTAGAGTAAAAGATGATCTACGGGATCATCATAACCTACGGGATATTAAATAGTGTAAAGGTCTACGGTGCCAAAACGACCCACGGGTCATGAATTTAAGCAAAGGGATCATAAGGGGCTCGTCTTAAAGAGATGAAAGCTTAAGGAAATAGCCTACGAGGTTAAGTGAAGGAACCTACGGGTCAATAGTGTAAGGTGAGGGAACTTGTTACGATTCCCCGCGTAAAACGAGAACGGAAAACAATAAATTATGGGTTGTCAATTTCCTTGATATGAGTAATTGACATAGTTAAAGAGAAAAACGTTAGACTAAAATTCAGTTTTAGTAAGAAATAACATTTTTACAAATATAAATTCTGATAGGAAATTGAATAGCAAGCATGAAAGATTCAAGTCTTGACGCTGATAGGCGCAAGACGATATATTCAAAAAGCGATCTTTTCGAAAATGAAAGGTTGATATAAATTAAACATGACGTGACACGATCACGGTCAAGAAATGCAATGTGAAGTGGAATCACATTATAACCAAGCGAGCGGTAAAAAGTAACTGGACTAATAAGTCTAGTTAGTGAGACCGGTTAAGGTCATTTAAGTAATTTGGTTGCTTGTAAGCGGTGGATTCGGTATGAACCGAATAAATGAATTTGAAAACAAAAGAAATTGTTGCTAAAAGTGAAAGATTTCACTAAAAACCTTTAAACGGATCAAAGTAACGGATTCATAAGGAATTCGATAGTATATGAAAGCGATGGATATCGCTAAGTTAACTAAACTAGTGGAAATAACGAGATTACGTTATTTCGAAGTTACACTATGACGTATGAGATATGTAGACAATCAGTAACCAAAAAGATGTTACCATACTTTTCGGGTAATACTAACGATTGGTTAAAAAGTATAAGTAATGTTTAAAATATTTCTCGGATCGAATACATTGAGTTTAAACTCAATGAATTATGTAAGAAAAGGTTTCGAGGACGAAACCTCTTTAAGGGGGGTAGACTTGTAACACCCCGAAAACGGGTTTGGTAATTAAACCCCGTTAATACTAAAGACGGGGAAAGTACCGTTAGTGGTAAAAGTAAACTGGCAAGTATTAGGAATTAATTGAATAATCCTAATATTTATTTAAAGTGAATAAGAGCTTTCAAGAAAATAGAAAGATAAAAGGCCCGATTTAACGGGACTTAAAGTAAAACGGGTTACGACTTCCCGAACCTACTAAGCTAACTAGGAATAATTCTAACCTAGTTAGATAGTGACTTATGAGTGGGTTAAAACACTTAAATTATGAACTAGGGAAAATGGAGGGGCCAAATATGTTAAAATTGAAACTTATGTTGCTAATTTTAATTAAAAACAAAACCAAACACCCCATTTGGGATGTCTGGTCGTACAAGAACAAGAAGGGGCGATCCTCCACTCTCCAAAACCCTAAACATCACTAAACTTTCAAATTGAAGGCTCAATCCAAGCTGAAATCGAAATTAAAGCATAGATTATTGATCCTCATCATAAGATGATTACAAGGTATGTAAAATTTGATGAAAACTCTCAACTCGAAATTCTCATGAAATTGGGAATTTCTAAAATTTATGGTTGCATGTTAGTTTTATGATGAAATAAGAACAATACAGTGTCTAGGGACAAACCCTAGACCAATACAAGTTGAATTCATGTGAAAATCTAGTAAAATCCATAAACACCATTGTAGGTGATTAGTGGGTTATGTAGATTTTAATAAGCACTAGGAAATTGGGTGATATTCTAGTGTAATTTGACAATTGTGAAGTGACTTCAGAATTATAGAAGGTAACAACTTTGTAAGATGGTTGATTTATGTGAAATTAGGGCTAAGAGATAAGCTAGAGACTTGATAAATAAACATGTAAAATTCTACCCTTAAAGTGTTTGTTGAAATGCCTCAAAGAAGACTCGAAACTAGAATTTTTGTAGTTAAAACACCTAATTGTGATGTTTTGGCTATTATGCAAAATGTGATTAAAAAGAGTTCTAAATGTGATAAACGTGGTTAGAACTTTGGTTAAAACGGTGGTCTAAAGATAACGCCTACCGGGTAATTAAAGAATGCTAAAACTAGTTGATGAACTCGAATATGCAATTAGTATACTAATGGGCATTTGACTTTTAAAAAGTCAAACTGACCTATAATACGATAAATGGTAATTTTTGATATGAAATGCGTAAGGTGGAATAATCGTATTAAATTATGATTAAACTAACCACCTTGAAAACGATGATGATAGTTTGACGCGTAACAAGCTAGGTGGAAGCTTGATGAGGGAGTGGGTCAAACGAATCAAGAAGGAAAGGAAAAGCGTAGTTCGGATGCGAGGTAAGTAAAGCTTACGCCCCTTTTCATTATTTACAAATGACATGATTGCAAGTATAGTATATGAATGCTACTAAGTGGTTGGCATAGGATGTTCCGACACGATTCAATGAGAGTCGGAACGAAGGGAAAATGGTAAGAAATCATAAGTTATGGACAAAGGGGTAAAATGGTAAATTAGTCATGTAGTGACGAACAAACAAAAACGGTTTTAAGTAAAACGAGTACAAGGAAAACCGGGATAGGTTTAAAGGGGATGAAAGGGTACTTAAATACCATCTCATACGGACAAATGGTCAATTTGACTAAATAGGTCAATTGGTGTGGGTAACGCCATTTGACAATAACATTTGATAATTGCTGGTTGAGTTTTGTAATCACAGGAAATAACATAAGCTTGCGTTGCTTTAACTATAAAGATTTAAAGCAAAAGTTAAGTAAACGGGTCAATACTTTGACCCGAGCCAGGTACGTATAACTAAGCTTTTTGGTTAAACATACAATTTTGGTCAAAATATTTAGCGAAAGTCCTTCGTCGTGAAGTGAGGGACTAAAGTTGACCAAAACACCCTTGAAGGGTATATTGGGCAAACGACTCATAGGGGTCGTTTAGGAAGTTGCATAACGATTATGGAATCATTAGACATGAATAAAGGTCATAGGAATGCACATTCGTGGGTCAAATGCTCAAAAGTGGTCATTTGCGTAAAATGATCAACCGATGGGTAAAATTGGGAAAAAGGGGTTCATTATGATAAATCCACCACAAAATAATTGTGGTGGAATATTTGTAGTTAATTAGATATGGAACTTTTGTAGCGACAAAAGAAAGGCACAAGTTCTAGACTAAAATGCATAACTACCCTTAACGGGTCAAAATACGCATTTAAGCGTAAACGGGATTTTATTACTTAAGAAACTCGTGATTTGAGATTAATATAATAGGAGATATTGAAATAATGAATTTCATGAGTTTAACGATCAAATAAACTTGTTGGTGTGATAAAATTATGAACAGGTCAATATTTGGTAAAAAGGGTAGTAAGCCGAAGACTTAAAAGTCTGAAATTATGTTAATCCGGATGTCGGATTTTAACTCCATAAGATGGAGAATTAAATTTCGGACGCGTAGGAAAAAGAATCGGGTAAAACGGATTAAAAACGAGAGAGTTATGCTCGTTTCCGTGAAATCGGGTTATGCTGGGAATGTACAGCAGCTATAAGCAATAGTCTGTGAAAACAGGGGCTAGGCATCACGCGACGGCCCTAGGCGTCACGCGACGCCCCCCTGTTCTGGAAAAAAATATTTCGTTGTTGTTTGACCTATGTAACTTGTTTATACTGATTATTTAACTATCAAAACTAACTTTTAAGTTGGTTTTGATCATAGGTGATCGCCAAGAGTGCCCGGATGAAGATCAAGCTCGATAAGGAACCGAACATGATAAAGTACAAGCTTCCGCGCGACGTTTCGTCATATCTTTTAAACGACGAACTTATTTATATTATGTTGAAAACTTTTAAGTTGTAAAAGTTTTAGATTACTCGTAATTTCTAAGGATACTTAATCGTAATTACATGTTTATTTTCGTTATATATACGAAAACCTTTAAAATAATAACAAGGGTGTTACAGATTGTAATCAAAAGTACGTAGTTTTGGTGGTTCCACATCTAAGGCTATGGGGTGTGGATGGAGCCCCATGGGGCTTTATAGGTGCCACATAGGATCCACGTGTGCCATGGAGCCCCCCTTTAATTTGGAGGGTGTGAATGGAGCCCCTATTAAACAAAATTAAAAAAAAAAAAACATTTGATTGGTTAAAAACTAGTGGACCCCACCTGAATGGCGTTTCAGCTCTTTACCACCATGGCGGGCCTTCAATGGCGCCTCGGCTATGGCGCCAGGGGTGTGGTCAAATTTGGAGGGGGGCGCTATGGTGGTCTAGGTGGTGAAAGGGTGGCGCCCCACACCCTCCAGCCTAAGTTATATGTATATGAGCCTCATATTTACTTTTTCCTATATATCTAATACAAATAAAAGAATACTTCTAATGCCACATGATATTTTCTCCTATAACATCCTTCCAATTAATGCCATAGGGCATTTTCATCTTTAATTCATTTATAACCTTAATATGAACTATACAAACAACACTTAAGAAAATATAATATTACTCATTTTAAATGATGCGTTTACGAAGTAAGAATTTTGTTTTTGAATACAAAATAATTAGTATCTTTTATTTCAAATTAATATTTTCTTATTTAAAAAAGTGTTATCAAAGTAAAGATGAAATGAAATTAGTTCATGATCTAATATATATATATATATATATAGAGAGAGAGAGAGAGAGAGGGAATCATCAGAAAACTATATCTAAATAAGAAAACTAGAAAACTAACTAAAAAAGCCTAAAAAGAGCTAAAAAACATTTCAATTTTTTTTTACAAATTTTTATAAAAAATCGCTATTTTTTATATATAAAAAAACTTTTCAAAAAAAAGAATTTTTTTGTGTGTACTGCACATGTGCATTCTATGTGTACTACACATGTGCAT
Source organism: Helianthus tuberosus (assembly GCA_030545235.1). Taxonomy (NCBI): domain Eukaryota; kingdom Viridiplantae; phylum Streptophyta; class Magnoliopsida; order Asterales; family Asteraceae; genus Helianthus; species Helianthus tuberosus. The sequence goes on along the minus strand of CM060393.1, from coordinate 171,663,375 downwards.
TATATCCGTATTAGTGCACATGTGCAGTACAACAAAAAAAAAATTTGAAATTTTTTTTCCATACATAAAAAATAGCGATTTTTTTTATAAAAAAATGTAAAAAAAAATAGTATATTTTTTAGGATTTTTTAGTTAGTTTTTTGGTTTTCTCATTTAAACTAGTTTTCCTATGATCCATCCCCTATATATATATATAGGGGAGAAGATCATGCGAGAACCACCTCTTATTGCGAGAACCAATGTGAACACAACCAAAAATGCCTAAAAAAAAGCTAAAAATCACACAAAATTTTTTTTTTTTAATATTTTTTATATAAAAAATCGCTACTTTTCGAAGCAAAAAAAAAAAAAATTTTTTGGCCACTAAAAGTAGCGATTTGAGAAAAAAAATATTAAAAAAAAAATTTAGATTTTTTTTTTGATTTTTTTTAGATTTTTTTAGGTTTTTTGGGGGTTTAGTTTTTAGCATTTTAGCTTGGGGGTGGGGGAGGGGGGTTTAGGTTCTTTTGGGGGGGGGGGGGGGGTTAGGTTTTTTTTAGGTTTTTTTGGGGTTTTAGTTTTTAGCATTTAGCTTGAGGGGGGGGGGGGTTAGGTTTTTTTTTACCTATTTTAGGTTGTGTTCACATTGGTTCTCGCGGTTCTCGCAATAAGGGTGGTTCTCGCATGAACTCCTCCCTATATATATATATATTGTTTACACATATGTTTAACATTTGTGAAAACAAGAATAACAAATTATAAACATGATTAGATTTTAATTTTTTGGTTACATCAAATAGTTATGAGTATATAAATTTTTGGTTATCTCATGTTTTTTTGATAAGTATGTTTTTATTTACTAAAGTAAAGTATACTAAAGTATTAGTAAGTAAATAACTAATATTAATTATTAAAAATTAAGAATATTGAAGATATAATCATGAATATAAGATTATTAATAATATATATTAAATTCAATCGTCTTTATATTAATTTACTTATTATTTATTATATGGTTGGGGTGGTATGATAAATTGTCACGTTGCACTTTAGTAACATTCTTTATTATAAGAGAATGTCATGTGCCATTAAATTTACTCTTTTATTAGTATTAGATAATAATTAATATCTAATTCTAATTTATGATAATTCATTAATGATATATAATAATTAATATTTATTTCTAATTTATGATTAAAAATTATACATAAATGATTTATAATATTTAAAACTATGATTTTAGTACTTCTTAAAATAAAATAGTTTAACTTACAAAAGCAAAAAAAAAAAAAAAAAAAACTTTTATCCATATATGAGATTATCTATAAAATCAATATATGAGTTTTTCTAATATATAATAAAAGCTAAAAGAGTAACTAACCAGAGGGACTATCTCGCAACAAGACTAAAATTTTATTGACCTTGGTTTTAAAATGATAGACGGATAGAACTTAACGTTTTGAAGTTTTATAGATGAGATAATATTAAGATTTGTAGCAACATTGATTTATGATGTGTTTTCAATTTAATAGAGCTAAGAAATATATTAATTTCATTTTATACACATTTTGACATAGTCAATTAACCTTTAATAATGAAAATATTTTATTCATCATATATAAAACCTTTAACTTATATCATAACTTTACAAATACTATTTATTAATTAAATTCACATAACAATTATTAGTTAGAATAACAAATCTAATTTATGTCATACCAATAAAATTGGCTTTTTACCAATAAAGAGAAAAAGAACAACTTTAATAATGAATTTTGTAAACAGAATTGAGGTTTTTTTTAACGGTTAATTTCTTTAATCCCTGTCGTCCTGTGGGACTTGAACCCAAAACTTTCCCCTTCCAAACCTAGGTGTTTTAAAGGCTTTGCCTTTGCCAATGGATCACCACCCCATTGGTACAGAATTGAGGTTTTTAGAGATTTATTTTAAATAAAAGTTATATTTAAAAGATACACAATGATAAAAATTATTATTATTTATACATTATTATATGTAACGTAATACATAATTTCATTTATATTAATAATATATAAATTTGTTTATTACATGTTTTTTAGTATTCAACTTTTGTAATATACGACTATTAATGTATTTTCAGTATTACTAATTAAGATGGGCCAGTTTTGTGATAAATCCAAAGTTAGTTAAGTGAACCATTATATGGTAATAGAAATTTGTATATGTAACGTTTTGTTACTACTTAACACAGGCCATTAGTAATATAAGGTTTTTTAAACATTATATAACTATATCATTTATATTGTACAAACTCGTGTAATACGCGAGTCTATAAACTAATATATATATATATATATATATATATAGGGTAGGGATCCTAAGAGAAGTCCACCCTATTTGAGAAACTTGAGAAGCAATCTGAACCACACATTTTCCCTAAGCAAAAAATGCAAAAAAAAGGTGAAAAAAAATCCCAAATTTTTTTTTTTTTTTGGAAAAATCACAGCTTTTTCTTTAAGGATTAAATTTTTTATTTTTTTTTTGGGATTTATACACATGTGTATATTGTTAATCTTTTAACTATACATATATGTATATTGTCAATTATACATATATGTATATACATGTTTAAAATTGAAAAAATATGTGTTATAAATCCTAAACCTTATACCATAAACACTAAAGCTAAACCTTAATGCTAAACCCTAAAACCCTAAAGCTAACCCTAATTCTAAACCCTAATGCTAAACCCTAAAGCTAAACCCTAATTCTAAACCCTAAAGCTAAACCCTAAAGCTAAACCCTTAATGCTAAACCCTAATGCAAACCCTAAAGATAAAGCTAAACCCAAAAGTTAAAGCTAAACCCTAATGCTAAACCCAAAAGCTAAACCCTAATGCTAAACCCTAAATACTATTACTAAACGCTAATGCTAAACCCTAAGGCTAAACCCTAAACCCTAAATACTAATGCTAAACCCTAAATAACACTTATTTTTCAACTTTAAACATGTATATACATATATGTATAATTGACAATATACATATATGTATAGTTAGAAGATTAACAATATACACATATGTATAAATCCCAAAAAAAAAAAATTAAAAATTAAATCCTTAAAGAAAAAGCTGCGATTTTTCAAAAAAAAAAAAAAAAAAAATTTGCATTTTTTTTTACATTTTTTTTGCATTTTTTTGCTTAGGGAAATGTGTGGTCCAGAATGCTTCTCAAGTTTCTCAAATAGCCTACTACTTCTCACATGATCCTTATCCTATACATATATATATATATATATATATATATAGGGAGGAGTTCATGCGAGAACCACCCTTATTGCGAGAACCGCGAGAACCAATGTGAACACAACCTAAAATAGCTAAAAAAACCTAACCCCCCCCCCCCCCCCCCCCCCCAAAAATAAAAAAAAACCTAAACCCCCCCACCCTAAAAAAAAAACCCTACCCCCCCCCCCCCCTAAAAAAAAGCCTAAATCCCCCTCCCCCACCCCCCCAAAAACCTAACACCCCCCCAAGCTATGCTCAAAATCGCTACTTTTAGTGGCAAAAAAAAAAATTTATTTTTAAATTTTATTTTTTTAATTTTTTTTGGCTTCGAAAAGTAGCGATTTTTATATAAAAAATATTAAAAAAAAATTTGTGTGATTTTAGCTATTTTTAGGCATTTTTGGTTGTGTTCACATTGGTTCTCGCGGTTCTCGCAATAAGAGGGGTTCTCGCATGATCTTCTCCCTATATATATATATATATATATATATATATATATATATGGTAGGGTTCATGAGTGAACAATGATTTATTTGTGAACAAAATGAACTTATCATGACCATTGATTTTGTAGATCTAGATTTTTTCTTTAGTGGCAAGATTGTAATTATCTTTTGTAACTTACATGTATTTTAATAGACCACAAGGGTATAATTGTATATTTATATCTTCATTTAATTAATTAATTTTTTCTCTCTCCTGATTTCTCTTTCCAATTAAAAAACTATTTAATTACATTCTTTATATTTTTTTTCTCTCACATATTACCTAACCGAATATTACATAATTTATAAAAAATACAAACATTATGAAATATTGTTCCATCTAGAACACAATTAAAAATATTTAATTACATTCTCTATACATATATGTATTGAGATCAATGTTTGATAAAAAAATGTATAGTGGAAACAATATATAGTAATACACAAGTGTATAAGTCTGCTATATTTCGACATGTATACACTATGTACTTGAATAATACACAGGTGTATACGTCTGGTATATACCGACCCGTATACACATATGAACTTGAATAATACACAAGTGTATAAATCTGGTTTATAGCGACCCGTGAAAACAAGATGTAATAATACACAAGTGTATAACTCTTGTATATACTGACCTATATACACATATGTTAAAAATCCAATTTAATTAGGTTTAATATTTAATTTTAAAAGGAACACAACAATTTAAATAAACAAAAATTAGCCATTCAATCTCTTATAATTAATAATTAAAATAATAGAGAAATAATTAAAAATGAGAGAGAGAGAGAGAGTTAAGAGAGGAGAAAATTAAGGGGATTCTAATTAAAAGTACTTGGCTAATGTCAATCTTACCATTTTAATCTAAAAAATGGTCAAGGGTCAAGATTAGTTCACTTAGTTCACTCTCAAAAAGTTGTTCACTCATGATCCTAATCCTATATATATATATATATATATATATATATATAGGTTTCGGTTCAATTAAGAACTACCACAAGTTGTGAGAACCATGAGAGCTCCTACTTCCCGCGCGAGTTGGGCCACAATTTTTTGCATAAACGTAGATGGAAATATTATAAACACATCCGTAAAAAAACAAAAAAAAAATTGTCGAGTCAGGTAGTTTTGCCTGATGTAAGTTTTGTTTACGCGCTGATGTAAATTTTGTTATAGCGATGAATTTCTTTTTTACACCTCATGTAAATATGTGCATGTAACATTTTTTTATTTTTTATTTTTTTTGCTCAAAACAATGTTATTTTTTTAAGGAGTAAACTTCCGTTTTGCTCCCTGTGGTTTGGTCGCTTTAAACAGTTTTGCCCCAAACCTTTAAAAAATAGCAATTTTACTCCCTGATGTTTCGGTTTTGTTGCCAGTTTGCTCCCCTGCGGGGAGCAAAATGGAAAAACAAACAATTTGGATGGAGTTAGAGGTGGGGAGCAAAACTGGCAACAAAACCGAAACATCAGGGAGTAAATGGCTATTTTAAAGGTTGGAGCAAACCGTTAAATTGACCAAACCACAGGGAGCAAAACGAAGTTTACTCTTTTTTAAGATTTTTGAGAAAATTTTTATTTGGAAAAACCTTTTAGATAGCGTAGTTCTCATTTTTCTCACAACTCAAGGTGGTTCTCATTTATCCTAACCATATATATATATATATATAGGAGAAGGATCCGTTAGGAACCACCCTTTATTGCGAAAACCGCGGGAACTAATATGAACACAACAAAAAAATACCTAAAAATAGCTTAAAAACACACACAAATTTTTTTTTAATATTTTTATAAAAAAATCGCTACTTTTAGTAGCAAAAAAAAAAAAATTTGTGGGTTTTTTTTTTTTTTTTTTTTTTTTTGGGGGGGGGGGGGGGGGTAAGGGTTTTTTTTAGCTATTTTAGGTTGTATCACATTGGTTCTCGTGGTTCTCGCAATAAAGGTGGTTCTTGCATGCGGTTACAACATGCGGATTTTTTTTTTACAACATGCAGCTTTTTTTTTCAACATGCGGGGTTTTCGTTATGGGGTTATAACGTGCGAAATTCATATCTCGTACGCTCGTACGATAAGTCACATTGTACATTAGACTTCTCTCTCTCTATATATATATTGATATTTAAAAGCTACTCAAGATAATATGAGTTTAGGAGATATTGTAATCTAATGTTACAATTAATGTTACAATTAGTAGTTATATCAAATTAATTAAAGGAAATTATAAAATGTATAAGGCCTATTTTGCTTGGTGAGCTTTAAAACCGGGCATTGGGATGCTTTTAGTTCTTATAACCTGTTTGGGCTTGGTTTTTATGGTCATTACTTTTAGTACTAATTGAAATAAGGGATGACCAATTCAGTAATTGTACTTCGTAGGCCAAGACTTTTATGGTCTAGAGATACCAGTTTATCATAAGCAGAAAAGCACTGCTAACACTCTTTGATAGAGCCTACCTTCCTATCTTAGTGCATCAATCTCCACCTGGTAACTTGGGTTCCCGTTTCAAACAACCATTGGCGAACCTAGGTATTATTTTCTGGGGTGTGAACAGGGTTCAACCATAATTTCAAGTGGTGAGATCGGATTTTTGCTTATAAAATGCACTAAAAATTTGTTTTTAAGTGGGGCGTC